>JACJUY010005343.1:39662-54712 GCA_014220935.1 Platorchestia sp. MABIK | reverse complement strand
AATATTGTGTATAAAAATGTCAAGAAATTGAAATTTATACTTTTTTCCTTTTTGCGATGATATAATATAGTACTTCTCACTTAAATAGGGCGTCAGAACTGAAAATCCCCGCCTCCATTTACATACATATGTTCGAAACAAATGCAGCGATATAAAATTAATGTTGGAATAAAAAGTTTAATTTCGCATAAACGGTCACTTTCAAACGCAAAAAAGTCGTAGAATGAGTGTTTCTTAGAAAAAAAAGAAATTTTTGTAGAATCAGATACACTTACAATAAACTCATGGGCCCAATACTATTCTTGAATGATAGATGATAGAGCTAGCACTCGAGGTCCTTCGATGGTGTTGTGAATCATCATATTTCCTCCTGATCTTAATGCATCACTGTAGTAATATAATATATCCTCCTGATATTAACGATCCTCCTGATATTAACGATCCTCCTGATATTAACGATCCTCCTGATATTAACGAACCCTCCTGATATTAACGAACCCTCCTGATATTAACGATCCGCTTGATATTAACGAACCCTCCTGATCTTAACGATCCGCCTGATATCATCGAACCCTCCTGATATTAACAATCCTCCTGATATTAACGAACCCTCCTGATATTAACGATCCTCCTGATATGAACGAACCCTCCTGATATTCACGATCCTCCTGAAATTTAATATTTCCTTCTGATAATAACATTGTATTTCCACCTGATGTTAACGCATCACTAGGTTCAAATCGATTTCTTTTCATTTTCTGGTCTAAGTCTACACTCATTCTGGTGGGGGCTTTGTTTCCTACGTATAGCTCAAGAACCCCAACGTTTTGTCACGTTTTGATTTGAAAGCTAGGACGTACAGCCCTCCTATTCACACTTCTTGTGTAACCTCAAGATTTTGTTCCCAGGATTTACGCCTCCATTGCTGCTGTTGCCAGTATAAACTTTGAATATCCAATGTTTCCAACATGAAAACTTTCGTTCCATTATACTTCGCCCTAATCATCAATCCTTTATACCTTAGTAGTTCTTCAAGGCTTCACGTGCTCACATTATCCCCTGTTCGAATAATTTTTCAAATATTCTTTGATTCACCGTTCGAGATTACAAAATAAATGTTTTGAGCGTAGGGAAAAAGGTACTATAATAAATAAATATTGTACTCAAATAACTGTTAATATCCTCATTTTAATTGTAGGGTCTAACATTTGCACATAATTTTCTGTAATACAAATCGCTGCCGCTTAATTTTAAGAGGTGTTCATTCGTTGCTGACAGTCAAATAAAGTGCTCATTCTGTGCGTTGTTTGAAAAAAGTGTACAGTTCTCTCATCTATCTTTTTGAAAAAGGTTTTTGTAACAATTTTCACAATTTTCATCTTACTTTCGTCCCAGGTCTTGAACTCTCTACTGGGCTTTGTGATCATCCTCCTGCAGATGAAAGACTATCTCATGCAGAACTGAGCTGAAATCTCTATTGTGGAAGAAAATGTGCGCAAAAAAGACTGGTCTTCAAGGTAATACAGGACCGACGTTCAATGATGTTGCTTATGTTGTCGCATTGAAATATATGCACCTCAATGTCTTCTAAACCATTTATCTACTGTGTTTAGTTTTCTTAAGGGGAAAATGGTCTAGGCTTTTCAATTAGAGAGTTAATACAACGATAGGTGTTAGTTTATGGGCAAAAGTGAATTTTGTATCCTCAAAGTTGACTTCGCATGTATAGTTCGAAGTCCAGTGGTATAACGGTGATGGGCTGGGCAGTGATTATTCCAAGGTACATTGAATGCCAACGCTTTTGCCATCATTTTCCAACCAATGACTCACATATTCAAAGGAAGAAGAATTCAAAACTTTCATTTTACTAAACAAAAATTGAATTCCCATTAACTGATTTTACCATAAGGCATCATTTCTTTTTAAACGTGAATGCGGAACATGGCTGTCACTTCGTGTTTTGCTTGAGAGATTGTGAACGTTACTTTTCCTGCGATTTAGTCCCAAAGAGTAAGCATGGCTAAAGTCGATGAGTTATCTAATGATTGTAATACAAATGCACGGTCGAGGGGTGTGAGGCATGACTTGGGTCAGGCAATGTGTAAAAATTCAAAAAATATCGTGAACACAGGAAGATTTGTGATCAGAGAGTGGGACAAAGCTGGATCTGTTTCCAATGTGATAAGATTGTGTTGTATCACAAGCGGCGGAGAGATGGGGTTTTTGAGAAAGCCTAGAAATTCTTGTTCGGGTCTCTCTCTGGGATCGAGCACTATGCACGCTTCGATACAGAGCTGGAAAAATACTTGCAGAAGTCAGCTATGAAATAATACTATTAATCAATAATTTTTGATCAAACAAGCTGACACTCACGCCCGTTCACGTAGCAAAAATTTTCAATTGGAAAACGTTTTCCTTAGATTGAAATTTGCTGAAGAATATTTGAGAAAGCCAGACCCATTTTGGGAGACTGTTGTATATTTTGGTGTAAGAAATGAAACTTCCTGAAAGTAACGCTGAAGGCGATGCTTGAAGAAAAAGGGAACGCTTTTATTCTCGTAAAAAATCATTCAAACTGTGAAATTTGGCGGAGGCATTATTATGGTTTGAGAATCCTTTTTTGAGATTTTTTTGAGATACATGTAATGAAAATGCATATTTTTCAGCATGTATTTCGAAAAACGGTTACCTTGACCAGTGTCATTATTTCATTGCATTTTGAGCTAAAAACTGTGGCAACAATTTCAGATTCGAAAATTTGATGTTGTGTTAATGCTTTTGTGTCAAACTGTATTTCTACTACACCAATTTGATGCCCTGCAATTATACTTTTTACTTCATTGCTTGAACATGAAAGGCGAGTATTTCGTTCCAGCACAAAATTCTCGAAACTTATCAACAAAATTGGAAAAAATAATCTCAGGATCTTACTAAAATCGTTTATCTATCCATTTTTGATGACAGTGTTTTTTTACGATATGCGTCACGTATGCGCATCGTGGACACTCAGACAATTAATATTTTCGTGGTGCACTTGTGCCTCATTTGCTTCTAATGTGTGAATGAATGGTGTATCCGAGTAAAACTCTCTCAGTGATGGGTTATACCATATTTCCTATTCCTTAATGAAAAATCTAAGTAGAGGGCCGTCCATACATGTTTAGCACACAATTTTTGATAACACGAAAAGTGAACGAGTACCATGTGCTTTAGATAGTTTTCACTCGCTAGATGGTACAACTAACAATGAAATAATCACCAGAGATCTTTTACTTGTAGCAAGATGATTACAAAACCGATGAGTGAGTTCAGCATCTGAAAACGGAGGCAACAGGTTATTAGAACGCTAAATTAGGTACACGATTCTTAACGGTAATCTTTTAGATGCTTGATAGGGTATTAAATAGGGCATCTACCAATAGGGTATCTGCTAAATATAGTACTCGATTTTTAACGGGAATCTGTTAAACGCAATATAGAGTACAAAACAGGGTACCTACTAATAGAGTATCTGCTAAATAGGGAATTCTAGTTTCAACGGTAATGTGCTTCTTTCACCTGAGTATTTTATAGTACTCGAATTTTAGCTTTAATGTCAAATGCAATATAGGGTACTAAATAGGGTACCTACTAATAGCGTATCTGCTAAATAGGGTACACTATTCTCAACGGTAATCTGTTTCTTTCACCTGAGTATTTTTGTGAGTCGGTGTTCCATGCATTTGGAAGTTTACGTAGCATGGTAAGTTTCGTAATTTGTTTAGTCGTGAGTTTCTTTTTCAAGCATATTTAAACACGCATCCTTTAAAATGTGAGTGATAGTAGAGCCAACTACGGTAGAACTCTCACAAATAATTTTTTGGGTCATGGCTGCGTAATTTGAATTTTGTATGTTTCATTCCTGATAAAATTTTGAGCTGTTGTACAGTAAAATACGCTAATGAAACAACAGTGAAAGTTGCACTTTCTGCGTTGTCCTAGACCGGGTCACGCAAACTAACATATCAAATGTGCTTTCGTTTTGTAAGAAAAATAGATTTTGAAAAACAATTTCAACTCATTCATTCAATCTTATTTCAATGGGAAATCCTGAAAAAAACAACTTCTATCCAATATTCGTAATGACCACTTTGATGAAGTGATTTTTTATACGAAAACAAGAAGTTAGACAGGTTTTTATGTCGAGTAAAGGTTGGTTTTTTGATATCAGAGAAAAATTTTCCATTACAAAAGTAAACATACATCATGGTTTGAGCTACATACCGGTGTTCTTAGGTAATGGTTCTCTGAAAGGGAATTCTGAATTAGCAAAAATGATCTTTTTTCCAACTTCAAATTTATTTTAATACCGCATTGACAAACAAGTTAATGAATATTTAAACGCAAAATGTCTCTCAGTTCATTGATTTGTGATACTTCTGCAGAACATACACGTCATGTAGAGATGCTTTGATGTAGATTAGCAGAGCAAAACTGCCACTCTACTCATATTCCAAGTGTCACTCGTTCTATCAGATTAGACAAGCAAATAATGTAATTTGTACAATGGTATGAAGCAAGCACCTAAGAGTGGACTTGAGACAGTACTTTCCGAACATACATTTAGATTAACGTCCTCGTACACAAACACTATTGTCATGATTTTACTGCAAAAAGATTACGCAGCGAACAAATAATTAGGCTGCTTCAGTTCATCATGTTTCGATTTTGCGGCAGTTTGTACTATTACTTCTAGGGGCAGTGACGTTTGCATTTTTCTGATAACTGTTTCAAGAAAATACGTAATACCATGAAGATTAATCTAAATACTGTTAAGGAATAAATTTGGGGCTCCAGGATTTTGTCAGGTCTCTTCGGAAAGTGTAATAGAATCAGAACTGCAGAGCGTTAATATCAAGCTCATCAAGTCAATATTTCTACGATAACCAAGAAAGTTGCAATTACGGCCTCATCGCATGGGCAAGAAGAAATTACTTCAGTGAACTTTCATATTATGTCCTCAAGATTTAAATTAGCAAGTAAGTAGCAAATATTTTACTCACCGTAACAAACGAGCTGCGCTTCAGGGTGTAGGCACCACCCATGGTGACCGGCGCGATTTTTCCCAATAATTTATTTATTCGCATTACCTGTAATCAACAGTTATTTGTGAAATACGAGAGCTGTTTTTTTTTAAGTTCCGATAGGCTATAAAAAAAGACAAATTGTGATAACAAGATGATTTTATTACTAAAAGATTCACAATGTCTTAGTAATTTTTCTATGTAGTCATCATGAAGGTTGAGGCATTTGTCATAACGTGAGACAATTTTTCCTATGCCCTCTTCAAAGAAGTCAGCCGCCAGTGATCCCAAGTGAGTCGTCACCGCGTCTTGAAGCGGTACGTGAAGTGTTTGACCACCCACCATATAGCCCGGACTTAGCACATAGCGATTACCATCTGTTTCGAGAAATGAGGGCGTCGTTGGGGGGCCAGTGCTTCGCTAACAACGACGAGCTTCAAGACGCGGTGACGACCTAACTGGGATCACTGGCGGCTGACTTCTTTGAAGAGGGAAAACTTGTCTCCCGTTATGACAAATGCCTCAACCTTCATGGTGACTACACAGAAAAATAACTAAGGCGATGTGAATTTTTTAGGAATATAATCATCTTGTATCACAATTTGTCTTTTTTTAACCTATCGGAACTTAAAAAAATACAGCCCTCCTATAATCAAATCCAAATTTTTCTGAGGCTACTCATTCACTTGAAAAATTGTTGAAAATGAATGGTGGCACGTTACTTTTATATTGAAAGAGCGTGAATCAATTTCGGTCTGATGAAGGAAGTGGAGTGTTTTATCTAATACTAGTTTGTGTGAAAAAAATCAATTCCTGAAACACTACAACGTGTTGCTAGCCAAGAATTTGAAATTTGAGAAAAAGAATATATATATTATTCACGGATGAATTGTTTCTACTGCAGCAGCAGCCAAGAAAGGAATTTACATAAACAGGGTTTTGTGTTGCTCTCTTAAATTTCGTTTATGAAATTGGACCCCCATTGGCTTAGGTTGTTCTATAACTAACTAGACACACCATCAATCCTTGGGTCAGGGTACTCATGCAGGACTAGGCAAAAAAGAAATGTTAAAGGCTTATGAAAGAGAAATTAATAATGTGACAAGAAAAATATTTGCCCCACTGGGAAAGATGACCACATAATCTTAAGTTCATTTTCTGATAAATCAAAGTCAATATTGCAGTCGATAATTTAAAATCGTTTGGCCTCCAAATTTAAGGAAATGAGGTAGTGATCAAGAAACGATCTCCTATGAAAACCCACTTGGTACAAATTAACCCATAGAATTCTGAAGGCAACCGAGATACCAAAGTCATTCCATGTTCAAATGGAGTTCTTGTACGCAGTCAGTGGTGAGACTGGACGCTCGCTCTCAGTGCGTGTAGAGAGCATCAACGTTTTGTGCAACATGTTGGATAGGATAGTGCACTACTTCTATCCGTGCGATATTTTAACCACAAAATAGGTCAGGGTGGTGGAAAAATCACTCGTAGATCAGATTATAGATTTAAACCCACTTCTATTGAATCATTGTTTGTTGATCAGTTAGAAAACATTTATTCAAGCAAAATATGCACAGGGTGGCGCTCAAGTAACGCACCCTTATTTATTACCGCAATATAGACTGGGTATCTGTAGACAAGATACGACATGTAAATAAACTTTAAGAGTTCCTCTATCGTTTGCAATTAACCCAATCGTTATACCTCTCATAGTTTATTTATTATTGATTTTTTAAAAGGTTACTTATGCGCCACCCTGTAGTTCAGGGGTTTCACGTATGTTGACATAGAATGAGCAAGTGTTCTCTGAACAACTGCTTTGCTGAGCTACTGTGATCAAGAACTATTGCTGCATTACCTTGCAGTAGAGCAAGTCATCCATGATGCCGGTAGCAGCTTCGTTCACTTTGTCTGCCATTTTCGTAACCTTGAAAAAGGAAAATTGCTATTGAACATAAACAATTGTCTCTACATAGTTTTCCTTTTCAAATTTCCTGAAATATTTTTATGGAATGTTTGGCATTTGCATGTTTAAAATGTTTTCCTTTCCTGAAAGGTTGTCACATGGCATGCTATGGCAACGTGATGCATTAATTCACATTCTAGATAAAATATGTCGAATTTAGCTTCGAAAAATGTATGCCCTGGGCGAGCTGAAAGTGAGATGACAAACTAAATTTTATTTCTCAAATTCCTACCATGATAACATACACTCAACCACCTACAGGGGAACATGATCAAAAACTGATCAAGTTGGAAACAAATTTGAGTGGTAGATTGCACAAAATAATTTTCTGACCTGCACTGAAGACAAATTTAAGTAGTGGATTTCACAGATTTACTTTCTGACATGCACTGAAAACAAATTTAAGTAGTGGATTTCACAGATTTACTTTCTGACCTGCACTGAAAACAAATTTAAGTAGTGAATTTCACAGATTTACCTCTGACCTGCACTGAAAACAAATTTAAGTAGTGAATTTCACAGAAATATTTTCTGACCTGCACTGAAAACAAATTTAAGTAGTGGATTTCACAGATTTACTTTCTGACCTGCACTGAAGAACAAATTTAAGTTGTGAATTTCACAGAAATATTCTCTGACCTGCACTGAAAACAAATTTAAGTAGTGAATTTCACAGAAATATTTTCTGACCTGCACTGAAAACAAATTTAAGTAGTGGATTTCACAGATTTACTTTCTGACCTGCACTGAAAACAAATTTAAGTTGTGGATTTCACAGAATTTTTTCTGACCTGCTCTGAAAATGCCTCTCCTGTGCTGTAGAGGAGCATCAGCAAGCCAACACACATCACTATTGAGAGCGCCCTCTCTCCGTGCTGCTCGGTCAGGAAGTCCGCCACGAACAAAGAGATGCTCGTCCCCAATCCCACGATGCGGACCGTGAAACTCCAGAAAAAGCTGCTCAAGAACTTTTCTTTGATTTTCGACACCTGTGAAGAGAACAGCAGAATTAAAAACAGGACGACATTTGAAAACATCTCATTTTGATTTTGATTTAAAGTGAAAAACCATTTTTGAACATTTTTTTTAATCGACGGGCTACTATTTCAAGTTTGAATGAACGTACTTTCGCATTAAATATTTTCTATGGAAGAACAACATTTCAAAAGGGAAGGGCTTTTTTATTAGCATTGTAAGAAAGAAAAAATGTTAGCTCGGTGGATGATTCTTTCATAAAAAGAGAAATCTTGGTAGGCAAAAATAAAACAAATCAGCGCAAGTAAAAAATTTGTTTTGCTTTCAGTTTAGTCGAAAACTCGTTTGTTTCAAAACTGATTATGAGTAATAAAATGAGAAGACATTTTAATTTTCCTTTCCCCTCACTAAGGTTACTTCAGGGTTTTTCCTGTGTGAAAACATCACTCCGGAGTGAGTGTCTCCTTATATTATGAATCACTTCAGAACACTGGCGAAAATAATTTTTCATTAACACTGCATGTAAAAACGAGCGAGGTTTTCTATAGGTATTAGAGAAGCTCAAATCAGTACGCAACTGTATAAGTACTAAGGAATGAATTTATGACCTCATTTCATTGAGGTAAATGTTTGAAAAATCTTATAAATATATAAAAGAGTCATCTTACAGCTACATGAAAAATCTTTTCATAAAATGCGACTAACGCAACGCTCAAATTGCAGAACATTGTGCAAAACCGAAAGGGAAAAATTTCGATGTAAATTTAATGATTACCTCTTCAAGAAAGCGTTCGCATTCACGAGTCTCTTCCAGCAGATTGCAGATGTCCTTGTCAGATTGGCGTTCCCTGCACCGTAGAAGGATTTCCAAAAAACGATCACAACGAAAAGTGATAACTTCACTGATGTTTAAGCTGAAAATTCTGAAGGTTGTAAAAAATGTAAAAGATCCAGCAACTGTACCAAATTCAATCATCACACTTATTAGAGCGGCTCCAAAATCTTGAGACGCAGCTAATATTAGGCTCCAAAACAAGGTGTAGGAGCAAATCGCACACGTGAGCACAGCGACGTTTACAACATCAGGCTTCTTTATTGCCAGCTTCTGTCCGTACCGTAAGTAGAAAGAGTTCTTGCATTTATCAAAAAAGTGAATAGTCTCAGCCAAGCCTCTGGAGAATACAAAGACGAGCATCACGCTCATGGTATCGCATGTGTCAGAAAACTTTCTATTGTAGTGGCATAGCTTCTTGCCTTGGTAAGTTTTAAGGCCACAGGACCTTGGCATGAAATACAAACTAAAAATGATTGTGAAATGAGTAGCTATCCCATACAATAACCAAGGAATACTGATCTTGACACCCCGTCTCGTGATATTAAAACTCAACAAGCCGACGATCTTTAAAGCAATTTCTTGAAATTTTAAAAATTTCATTCTGAAAAATATCGTCCGCTAGTTCTGGAGTAAGTCCAAGGTGACACTGACCACTTTAGTGAATCATGCTTCATATTTAAGTGCTGGGCTGACACAACGTTGAAGTTGAATTTCATAACGCAAGTGATGTTTGGTCTTTGAACCAATAACACACCAAGGAGGTCAATAATTACTGAGCCAGCCAGAGTAACGATTTGCTTACGCGACCAACACAAAGAGACGCGAAGCGTTAATTGATGAAGAGCTCATTAAGCGCTTCAAGTCCATAGTGAAAACGTCGTCTGGTCATACGTCTTGGTTATACACAGAAGTCCCCTTCGATCAGTCCGTAGACCGCACTATTATTCAAAAGAAATTTAGGTTACATAAAGCGGCAATGTAGGTACTACTCGCCTCTCTCTCTCTCTCTCTCTCTCTCTCACTCTCTCTCTACACGTATGCCTTTAATTTTAATTACCAGTCATCCCTCCTGTGTAACTCTTTATCGGATGGATAACGCAATGACCTGCGAGCACAAGTTTTACCAGCGCACAAATGCAATGACCGGTAATTTACAGAATCGTTTTTTGAAACAACAAATGTATATATGTATGTTCGATTTTTACTAATTGAAAACTCACTTCTAGAACTATACCGGGGTGTACAATTAATTTAAGATCATCACCTGAAACGAATTGGATGCCGCCGAAAATTAGAATAATTTAGAAATATCGGGGGAATAAGTCAACATAAACATATTTTTAAATTTTTAAATGATGAATTGTTTTGGTTCATAAGAAAATTCAGCTTTGCAGATCAGAATTCAAGTAAGTTTTATAAAACATTACAGAGTCGTGCGGAATTTTCCTACCCGATGTTTTCCTGAATTTTGAATTTTCCTGCAATTTCTGTAAGATGTCTGATACTTCAACAGACCAGGCAGACATGCTATGGAGAGCTCACTTCACTCATGATGTAGCCTACCTGAACATCAACAGCTTATTTTCGTAAATTTTTCTGATACTGCTCGTGTTCTTACACAGAAACTTAGTTTGCATTGCAATGCATTTATCAAATGCGTTTTTATTATTAAATGACAAATTTAGCAAACTTCTTTAATATTTGTTGCGGCAGGCACTTGTGTTTTCCTGTTCTTCTAGGGGTCTTTGAATGAGAACCTAGACGCCTCTTTATTTGCTTGAAATAAACTCTTGGATCATAACAGAGTAGTGAGATTTGAAAAGAAAATATCAGAGTACGCAACGGGAGAGCACATTTTGTGATTGAACAAACCAATTTTTGCAACAGAAAAAACATTACTTGGTGTAGAATACAGAACGATAGTAATTTTAGACAGCAAAAATGGGGGGAAGCTTTCAATCGTTCATCATTTCACTGTGGTCCAACTTTACATAAGTTCAAGTTTTAGAGGTATAGTTGGATAATTACTTCGCGAGAACAATACTTACTTATTTTTAAAGAAATAAGTACAAGATGTTCACGGATTTTCCATCAACATGCAGTATTTCATTTTAGTAGATTCGATTTTGGAAAATTTTAAGGTTGCTCCGTCACACTTTTTCTTGATGATAACGTATTTATGTACAATTTCATCTCCCTATCGTCATATAAGAAAAATGAAAAACTAATACATAAACTAAAACCTAAAATGCATCAATAACATTGACATAATTCGAGTAATTCAAAGGTTATATTTTGAGTGGGAAAATGTCTTAAGCCATTTATTCAACTTATAACTCTTGAGTAATTTTCCTTGAAGATAGCTCTATCTCAATAATATTCTCTTCAATAGCCTTTAGTTAAAATATTCATGAATAACTTTATTGGTAGAAATGCGCCTTATTTCAAACTTTAAACCTTCTCACCATGCAAAACATAACCATAACTCTCTCACCGAAATTTTAGGTACTGTTTTCTTTTGAACATTGAAGCTTATGAGGTGAAAACTCGACTTCTGGACTCCCAGACCTCCGTCAACCATTCCTCTCCTAAGGCAATAAATTTGATACAACCAAAATAAACGCGTCTGAGGCAAACTAAACAAGTTAAAACATCAATCGTACTTTGTTTTCTTTTCTAACAATTGTTAAATGAATATCTGACTCCGATTTTATGTGAATCAAATCCCGGTTCGTATTTCAGGTTCATCAAAATCAATTGAAGAGACATTGGGCGAAGGTGATTCTCAGAAAAATAATTTGACAAATGAATACCTCAATTTATTTAAATAGGAAAACCAAGCTTATATTTAAGTGATTATTAAAGCTCGTGTTACATTATACATCAATGAAAGAGATAGGCACAGATTACATCTTCAATGAATATTGTAAAACTCATATTTACCCAGGTAACAAAATACAAATGCATGGGATGAGGTTTATTTATTTCAAAATTTCGCCGCTTTTGCATTGGGCTAACGCAAACTCATTGATGACATCGATTTACAGCGCTGTTGACACGATTAAAGGAGCTGAGGTTCAATGATCAATAGAGGCGACTGTAAATGACGACAGGGACGATTTTCAAGTTCTCCACCACGAAATGATCCTTCATTCTATATTGACGGTGTTTTAGCAATTAAGAAAAGGATCATATCATAACATTGATAGAGATGAATTTTAAATTCTCTCTTCGAGACGCGATAGTCACTAATTTTAGCGTCAACTCGACTTTCTACGACGAGTTGCTGTAACCAGCCTCATCCTGCCTCCGTTCACTTTTTTCCTTTCTGCTTGCAGAGCATTAAAAAGCTCTCTTTTGGTGTGGCTAAAAGATTCCAACCAGGAAAGAATTCTAACGCTGTTCGTTGGATTTACTTGAAGTGAAAAACAAGTAACTATGTCAATTGGTTTGAGGGTCTACCAGAGATATTATTTTATTTCATGGGAATTTATTTATTTTTCACACCCAGTGCAAAAAGTTGTCGAGGTGTTGAGTTGTTTGAGGTACACGTTTACCCTGAAGCCATGCTAGATAGTTCCGTAGATGATAAAGGACAAAAATTAAGCACTCTTCATTTTTTAAAATTGTGTGTTGTCAACTCTAAAACGAACGTTTCGAGCTTCGACACATTATCAGCTGTAAGATCTGTAAATATATACAGAAAAATAGAATCCTTTGACACCATATCATACATAACGAGAGATGTTTGGATCACAGTAATTTCAAGAAAACTGCCAGACGCTAGAAGCTGAACATTGATCAAGAGAAGATAAATGAAAAGCACAGTGAAACGTAATTGAAATGTAAACATTCGTTCCCTAAAAGTACAGTTGCCAGTCCAAAAGCAAGGGATGCGCATTCTAAATATCATTAAAGTTTGTTTGTTACATTGCGAACAGATCCTAAAATGAAACATTCAGAATCAGAAATTCTAACATTACACTGGTACTCCACATGATATCTTATGGCAGAATGTGACGGGAGACAAAGCCAAGCCCCAGATCTAGAACTAACTCCGACCCATTCCGCCTGTCTTGCGCGTAATGTACGGGTTGTTGAGCCGACATACATCGATGCACACTGTGCACAACTATATTGTTAACAAGGCAAGATAGGAATTTTGTCCTCATACTGAAAGAATGAACCACGTTTGCACACGTCTGCCATTAATATGTTGGTTCCACGTTTGCCAACATATAACTACTTGAGTTAGGTCGAGGCCCGAAACGTTCGTTTCAGTATTGATCCATTGTAATTTTTAAACAATGTGGAGTGCGTTGGTTTTTCCAATTAACCTTTTATTAAAATTGTTCACTAAGCGATAACTGATAATGGTGGAATGAAATGCTTGAATAGATTGGAAAGCGATTAAAAGTTACTTTCAAATTATACTTTTGTGACCAAATTCTACTTAAAATTTAAAATTAACCGAAGGAACGAGGAAATTATACTGAGTTGATCATAATGATAGCATCTTATTTTTCACACATGATCTAAAACGTCCGAATTGATGTCTATTAGGGATATCAGTTGAACACGTTTTCTTGTAACACGACAAAGAAATTTGCAGGAAAATCGTAAATATACAAAATGAATACTATCGTGTCAATCATTGCACAAAAGAAAATGTGGTGATGAGTTATGAGGTTTGTATACAGATATTTTCCGAGAATTGGCTTGAAGTGCGAAGCGAACAAACTATGTAAGCGTGTTCACTTGTTGAAGGATGATCACGAAACCCAAGATTGAGTTCAGCACCTGCAAAAGAAAGAAGTTTAAATCGATGATTAAATAACTATTGTAGGGGTGAATTTTGTTATTCTTTCATTGCGCGCAGAAACCTGTTTCTTTCTAAGGTTTACTTGTTTTCTTTCATTCGTAGTTTCCCATTCGCGAACTGACTGAGAGATTTCAATCAGAAAAACGATTTTTCCTAGTAGTTTTTTATAGCCTGGAATCATTTTCATATTGCAGTTGAACGTCAAAAAAAAAAAAAAAAAAATGCAAGCCTGTCAAAATATAACCCCTAATTCGCGGTTCATGAATGTGTGCTGTGTTGTCAAAATATAGCAAACCAGCAAGTAATCTAATGTTGCGGTACCGATAACTTATTTGTTAACTTAATTTATTAATATTGGAATTCAGCACACAGATTCCGGTGCCTTGCTAGTCAAGTGTGCGAGCAGCCAAAGACATCTAATGTATCTAGTGCTCCTAGTGAATAGAAATAGATTAGAACCTCATTTGTAGCAGCCTCAAATTTTTGCGGGAGGGCGGAAAGGAACAATGTTCCACCGAAGCTCACACTCAGTGGTAATCACTATTATAAAAGGAGACGCCTCCGTCCGTCCCTCCGTCCGTCTGTGTGACCCCCTCTTGATTATGATATCCACAATACGCAATTGGCATATTTTTACAAATAGAAATTTTCTATGGAGCTTTCTCTGTTAAAATTCATCATGTCGCTTTGATATTTTTAATTGATAATGCGAAAAGAAATGTTTTAAATTCGCAAGACCAGTAACCTGGCTACCACTTATCATAAGACCCAAGATTTTGGAACTTGAGTTATTGTTTTCGAAATTGTGATTTTCTTGAAAAGCTTCAACGAGATAATAGACGATATTTCAGAATAAAATTCTGGCAAAAGAGGCCCTTAAGGGTAGAAATGTGTCCAACCGCAAGAGAGAAGTAGCAAGACTTCGACAGCAAGAAAAACGCCGAAGACGATCGGATGAACAACGCAAAATGGCAGGACGGAGCATTGCTGCTCGCCAACGAGAAGCTAGAGCTAAATTGACCCTTGACCGGCGTTTGCAATTTCTACGAAATGATGTAGAGCAACACCGAGTAGCTAGAGAAAGCTTAACACATGAAAGAAGCGAGGAAATTCTTCGGCATAACGGCGGACAACATCGAGTGGCATAGGAGAATTCAACTCAAGAAAGAAGGGCTAAAACTCTTCAGACTAATGCCGAACAGCATCGACTTGCACAAGCGAATTTAATTCAAGAAAGAGGGGATGAAATTCTTCAGATTAATGCCGACCAGCACGTGTGCACTAGTTATAATAAACTGAGCATCAACTGAGCAGCACTTTCCCATCGTAGTTGTCATTACTATAGCAGGGTGAATGAGTGCCTGTCATGGGCTGGTTCGATTTTGA
>JACJUY010005343.1:0-38845 GCA_014220935.1 Platorchestia sp. MABIK | reverse complement strand
TCTTATATACTTTCAAAATTTGAAACGATTTCTGAATCACCAATGTCCGCAGTGAGTCTTTGTGATTCAGGCAGACTTGATCTAAAAAAGTGGAATACATTTCCTTGGACTGCCATTTTGAGTCCTCGCGATTTGATTGAAAATCTCGCACAGCCGTTCTCTCACCGTAATGAATGAGCTGCGTTTCAAAGTGTAAGCTCCGCCCATTGTCACAGGGGCCATTTTCTTAAGTAGTTTCTGAATTCGGATGACCTGTAATTGAGAGAGAACATAATTAACCATTTTTTAAATCAATGTATTTAGCCAGGCCTGTTCTCAAATGCCTGAAAGAACCTTGCAAATATTTATATATGGGTATTCAATCTATTTCAACCTACTGTCGTGGCTTTTGCCATTTTGCTTTGCAAATGAAGATGGTAAAAAATGTGTCAGGCAAACAACTACGAAAAGATGTAACGATGTATAACATGATATACGATTCGTTTTTTTTGCAGCCCTTTAGATAAAGCCATATTGCACGAACTTTGCACCCTTTAAGTGATTATATACAAACGTCTCCGGTCTGACACCAAATCAGATATTTTTTTCAGATTTCACCTTCCGATTTAACGTGCTGTCCGAGATGCTGGCAGAAGCTTCGTTCACTTCATCTGCTATGCTCTGCATCTACAGTATAGGAAAATGAGTTGAGCAAGACAATGCTGCAAATAGTAACAGTTTTAACATTATTAAACAAAGTTCTTAGTGTTTTACAACACTATATAAAGTTTTGGACGTTAATTTTCTCTTAGATAATAAATCCTATTCCTATTCATCAACTATACTTCAATACTAATCTCGTTACATATAAAATAATATAGCCTATTTAAACAAACTAATAATAATTAAAACTATAAAGAAACAACTGATGATCCTCTTCCATTAAAATCCAGAGTGACCCAATTAAACCTCCTAAATGAACTTATAATTGGCTGAACAATGTTGCCCTTGATATCTAATAGCTCTTCTAAGAATGTGGTGATCATTATGCACTGATGAAAAGCTATTCTTAAACAACGAAATATGCTTCACTTTCTCGTGTAGTGTGATTTGGAAATTCCAGGGGATGTGAAATAGTAATCCCAATGCACAACACGTGATTCCATTGTAATTTTATGTCGTGCATGCTCCTACTGCAGAGAAGTTCATCTCACTATGTAGAAAATTAGCAACAAACTCATGAGCACAGCGTAGAGAACATTATAAGCATGGCGTTGCTTTTTTGGTCCACAATGCTAATGATGTTTATCGTTATTCATTAAGTACATTATTGCATCTTTTTCTAACAATATGCATGATTGTCGTAAATAAATTTTACAAATCTTCAATATTTTATAGCTTCTTGCCGTGTTCTGGCGGTTGACCTGCAAGACCACTACCAAGTTCAATTTTAGATTTCTTAGAAGACTTCCATATGTAGTCAAGTAAACTTTTCATCGCTGTACTTCTGTATATTGCTCATGTTCTTAATATATTAGTGAAAAACTGCGAGGCTTTCATTTACTGCAAAGATTAACTCTGTCTCATTTGATCTTTTGTCGAGTTGTCATCACTAGATCCATGGTGAAAAAGTAAACCATTTGAAAATAAACTCACAGAACTTGTGACACTGTAGTATTCAGTTAATAATAATTAGAACTTAAACATTTATCAAAGGATAAGTTCAGCGATTTCATTTAGAATTAGCAATCGTGTTGAATGATGAAAATACACCAATGTAATGCGGAAAACAGGTTCTTTTAAAGCAATGTCAAAGAATCAGCGGTTTAAACGAAACTTGATTAAACCACTGAACTCCAGCTGTCAGTAAATAAACTAAACACACGTATTTCAAATCCAAGAATATTTTTCCCTCACCTTCTTCGAGAATGTTTCTCCAGTGCCGTATTGAATTATCAACGTCGTGATGCATATGGAAATCGGCAGAACTGTTACGCTCTCGAGATCAGCCAAGAAATCCGTCACGAAGAACGAAACGCTGGCCACCACTCCGACGATTCGAACAGTGAAGCACCAAAAAAAGTTCTCGAGGAATGTCTCTTTCATTTTGGAAGCCTGTACATGATAAAAATAAAAAAAAATATTGAAGAGACATCTGACTTTTAGTACGAATATTAAGTTAAAAAACTAGATATGATTAAAAATATACCGCTGCCTTTTGCTCAGATCCCCGTCGGATTTACTGAGTACTTGAATAATAAGATTTATTTTTTCAGAGTGCAGCTATAAATCGGTGCAGAGACCGCATTTTGTTTGTCAATTATTTGGTATTAGCTATTCAGAAAACATCAGCAAAAGGACTTCTTCCTCCTCACTAACGGTTTGCCAACGTTAATAAGATATTTTTATTGAATTTGGTACACGATCAGAATGGAATTTTTGTCGTTATTTGGCGTTGGTCAGCATTGAATTTTAATCAACCAGTTCATTCAGAGCTTCAGTGATAGTCTGTGTTGAGTTAGAATTTTAGACTGAGAACATTAAAAAAATGTTCTTTAAGTTATACATGATGGGAAATTTTTAATGTGTTAACAGGTGTGTAAAATAGTTAATGGCCAAAATTTTTTACTCCTAAACTAAATTCAGCAGTGCAAAGCATATCACTAAAAAAAACAGAAATACCGCGAAGTACATTTTTCAGGAAGTTATCAAACCCTCATTGACTTGAATTCCGCCTTCCACATTTCATTGAGGCATTGATCATGGAGCTGTTAGAGGCACGCATAATGATGGGCTGAATATTTACCTTATCACTTTAGAATTTCATCACAAAGTTAAAATTACATTCCTTAAGCGGCCCATAGACGATCAATTTTATTGTCAATATAATTGACAATGATGAACATTGACAATTTAATTGATCGTCTGTGGGCTTGATTGACGACCGTCAAATAATTGACTTTGTGGGCAACAAAAAATCTCATCGATATATTGAGTCAATGATATTGGCAATTAAAAAATGTGGGGACACCAATCGCCATATTTTAATTGATCGTCTATGGGCCGCTTAAGTCACTTCTTCTCTGGAAGTCTTCATTGAAGCATAACACGTGATCATATCAAGTGTCCGCACAGCGCACATTTTTTCTTCAAGAAGCCTGCTCAAAGATTAGTTACATAGGACAAGTTACCAAGCAACGTGGTCATCAAGTCTGTGCTGGCTCAGGCGGGATGCCGTAAACCCTATCTTTAAGTACACAAACTGAATTTTAGCTATTGAATGCCACCTTCCATGCTCTACTGTTGACTGTATACAGTACATAGTGTCGGTCTGAATCGCTTATATGTTGAATCCCTGTTATTGTGACAGGCAATTGAAACTTGAAATCTTAGGAATTCTTGGACAGATGATATGAAATTGTTTACTTGATATTATATGACCATGTTTAATCAACTCAAGGAAAGTAGATGGTTATTAATAATGTTACACGAGTAATTAAGTTAAAAACACACAAACGAGTTGAATCGTTTGTTAACAAATTTTCCAGATGATAACTATTTTTTTTTATTCTTTCAGTAGACAAAAGAGTTATGCTTCAAATCATTGTCTGAACAAGTGATTTCGTTTATGTAATGTTAATAATTCAAATACTTTGATCTTCACCTTTATCAGTAGACGTTCACAATCTTGAGTTTCTTCTAAAAGAACTTGAATGTTGCGCCGGCCATTGTTTCCGAGATCCCGGCCACGCGATAGCTCAGTTAGCAGCTTCCTGCATCGACAAGCGACAACTTCACCAATGTTCAGGAGAATGATTCTGTAGGCTGCAAGAAATGCCGCCGATCCAACTACAGTGTACGCTTCAAGCAATATCCTAGTTAGAGACTCTCCAAGGCTCTCGTAGAACTCTACTTTACGCTTCCAATAGAAGCTATACCCCCAAACCATATTTATAAAGAAAACTAAACATTGTACATCGTATTTCTTTAACTCTATTATTTCTCCATACCGAGATCGGAATTCAATTTTAAATTTGTTCAAGAAACAAATTGTCTCAGCCAAACCTCTGGATAACACGAAGACAAGAGTAATGCTAACAGCTTCACAGGTATCTGCTAGCCTTCGATTGAAGTAACAAAGTTTTTCTTGAATATTAGGTTGTGAACAAAATCTTATGCCAAAGTAGAGCCCCAAATTGACAATGGAATGAATTGCGATTCCAAACATCAACCAAGAAACACTTATTTTTACACGACGCTTAGTGATGTCAAAGAAGAGCAGGCCGATGAATTTAAGAAAATATTCTTGGAATCTGTCAATTTTCATTTTTGCAAGCGTACTCGTGGGTCTGAGGTGAAGTCCGAAGAAGCAATGGCTCACTTCCATGCCTCCAAATTTAAGTGCTTGTTGTGACAGCAAGCTTTGTCAACAGGTGAAGTTTGCAATGTCGCAACGCAAGAGGCCAATAATTATTGCTCTATGATAATGAATTACAAACATGACGTACGTTAATGGATTGCGTGCTAAAGTGATTGCAAAACAGTTTTTACGGCCTTTGTTAGAATTTAATTTCTTAACCCCTTTAAGAGATTTGAAGGTTATTTCAACCTCCATCATTAAACTGGCACTGACATCAGGCAGTCGCTGACATCAGAATAAGGAATGAGCTGCCACTCGGCACAGAACTTCAAAGAACACATAAGGGAACAAATTTAACAAAAAATTCAACATATATTGAGGCTATTTTCGAAACGGGGCGAATAGTTCTGAGGTGCGTTAAAGGGTTGAATTTTCAGCTAAAGAAAACGTATGAGAGCTGTGCAGAATTGAAGTGCTTGGAGTGTAGAGCTTGTGAGGGATCGTCTTCAGGGCAGAACATTACTCATGTCCGAATCTTCTTATCTTATTTGTTTTAGTGATAACTTCGTAGCCTTTCTTTCCCTTTAATTTTTAGAGTATGTAACATGGGCAGGCTCCTGTATAATAATGAAAACGCGAGCCCTAGCATCAGTCTTGCATGGTGCCCGGTTATGAGTAACTCCCGATACTCCAGCTTTGGAGTTCAATATTGCTTAAAATTATGGTCTCGAGTTCCTTCTTAATATTTAAGCAACGTACAAGGAGAAGCTATTCTTCGTATTGTATTAACCTAATTAACTAAAAGTACTAGGCCTTATCACTGTCTTTTTATATTATCATTTTGAGGCCTTCATTTGTTACCTCGTGAGAGATGCCCGTCAAGTTTCAAAGTTGATAACGATTTAATTCTGATTTATCAACTGATACTTCGTAAAAACTGAATTAAATAAGTTGGAGTAAGTATTGTATTTGTTGACTATTAGGACTATTTTAATATATCTTTTTTGCTTTGAATCTTCAGAAGTTCTCCTCGAGACTGTTCGTTTTAGCTCAAGCCTAACGCGGTCCGCCCTACACTAACCGTAAATCTGCCTACTTTACTCTGACGTCCTCTAACTTTATTGTTTCGCCATCTGGTTTGGAAAAAAAATTATCCTGAAAGGTGTGCATTATCGTCAATTAGGTTGTCTTAGTTTGATTGAAGCATATCTGGGCTGAATTCTATTAATCTTCATACTCATAACAGCTTATGTAGCCATTATTTTTGGACGTCTTTGTTTGCTCCATTCATATCGGCCACCTCAATGCTCCACGTTTACCTAAAAGATAGCTATTCCGGTATATCGGTTTCACACCACCTTAACTGACTTCAACAATTTGTTCA
This sequence comes from Platorchestia sp. MABIK, assembly GCA_014220935.1. Taxonomy (NCBI): domain Eukaryota; kingdom Metazoa; phylum Arthropoda; class Malacostraca; order Amphipoda; family Talitridae; genus Platorchestia; species Platorchestia sp. MABIK. The sequence continues at coordinate 33,122 of JACJUY010005343.1, read as the reverse complement.
TAATATTAAAGCCTTCACTATTACTATCAGCAAGCCATAGGTCACAAAATATGTTTTAAAGCCAAGAAATTCTACACTAAGTTTTTGGTGTGTAATATTAAGTTGTACAGCCATACATTTATACTTAAATATTTGGTCTACAGATAACAGTCATTTCTAGAAGTAGTCTTTTTTTTTAATAAAAGGTAATTGAAAGTTTCATAGTTATTTCTTTGAATTATTTATTGTACAGCCAAGGTAAATCTCATTTTCGTTTCATATTCTGAACTCTTTCCTGGTGAGTGACCATTATCATGCAGTTGAAAGATTACCTCACCTAGTGACCAGGAAAATAATCTGTTGTGGAGGAAACTGGATGGTAATAATTATAAGTGATCTTTGCTGGTGAGTGACCATTATCATGCAGTTGAAAGATAACCTCACCTAGTGACCAGGTTGTAGAGGAAACTGGATGGTAATAATTATAAGTGATCTTTGATGTAATGCATACCTAGTATAAAAGTTGCCATTGATTCTGCCGTTGTTGTTACCTCAGAATGGGCGGATCCTAAGTTACTCTGAAATATCAACACAAAATAATTAATTTTGTCTGAATGAATATGATAACCATCTCACTTCAACCTCGTGCAATTTAGAATGCCAGTATTCCGACTTGGAGTTTAACTAACACGAAGCTTTTAATTATTCTATCTTACGTTAATACAGGGAGGTATGTATATTAATAGCATTTCGGGTGTGAAATTCTGACGGTTTTTCTAAAAAAGATTAAAAATCTGGTAAATGTCTCTTTTACATTGTTCCTCGATACATCTGGAAGTCATTTTTTGCAAGAGTCAGCACCGTGAATACACAATTACGTATCATAATGAAATCTTTGCACATTTAGCATTGTTGTATAGCATATTACATCTCATTAATGTTGAATTTGTTGAGTGAGTAAAACTGTATAATGTGGAAAAGAAATTTCTGTGCAACAGTACAACTTTGAAAAATATTACAAAGATTGATAATATTAGAAGATGTGTTTTTTTTCAAGTAATTAACTTTAATGAAGTTTCAATTCACATGACGAACATATTTCTTACGCACTTCAGTAAATGTTCGGAAAAATGAAATAAAGTCCACGACACCAACGTGACACCGATTTATATGCCCGGATTCAAGCTACCGTGAGATTAAAACGTTGACTGTATATTGGTACATGAGCGTACGACTAAAAACATTGTTCATTAACGAACCAGAATCTATGGATAGCATTTAAATTATATCACTACCAATGTATAAATTAAACTATGGTGTACAAGGTCAAATGGTACCGTGAAATGATATTTTTCCTGCTTCTTTGCAAGGCTAAAAATTTAATCAAGCAGTAAAACCTGCTTTTCAATTCTGCTACTTTCAATTTTTCTAAACCAACCGTAGCAACCACAAACACAGTTAACGTATTAAGACGTTTCAAATTCTATACGGAATGTACTCTAAAAGCAATTGAATACGGAAATGCTCTTCTAAGAGGTAAACTCGCATTCGCCTACAACGTTAAAAACTTCGAAGCAGTCATCCCACATCAAACGTAGAACTCTTTCGCTTCCAATTTGCGGTCCACGTAGATCTCGGTATTGAGCTAACAGTTCATCTCCAGCGATGACGGCAGCGTTGACCCAATTGTTTCCCAAGCGTTGACTGCAGGTTGATCCAACAGTTTGGCGAGAAGGTTGACCTCAGCGTTGACCCAATAGTTTGTCAGGGCGATAACGCCAGCGTTGACCCAATAACTTGCCCAGAAAGTTGACCTCAAAGTTGACGCAATAGTTTACCGAGGTGATAACTCCGATGTTGGTGCAATAGTTTGCCAAGGCGAAAACTCCAGCGTTGACCAACAAGTTGAAAAGGCGTTGACTTCAGCGTTGATCCAATATTTACCAAGGCGTTGACCTCAAGCGATATTTTTTCAAGCGATTGAAAAAATATTATGGTTTTGAAGTCCGTACAGCCAGAGAAAATTGCTTCTAGAACGCAAGAAGGTCTCATCTATCTAGAGTTGAAGAGAATCTTCACTCGCTAGATGATTATGGTCTAGCTAGATGGTGATTCCGGTCACGATTCACTCGCTAGATGATGATTATGGCCACGTATCACTCGTTAGATGATGATTCCGACCACGATTCACTTGCTAGTTGATGATTGTGGCCACGATTCACTCGCTAGTTAATGATTCCGACCACGATTCACTTGCTAGTTGGTGATTCCGACCACGATTCACTTGCTAGTTGATGATTGTGGCCACGATTCACTCGCTAGTTGATGATTGTGGCCACGGTTCGCTCGGTAGATGATGATTGTGGCCACGATTCACTTGCTAGTTGATGATTGTGGCCACGATTCATTCGCTAGTTGATGGTTCTGGCCACGGTTCGCTCGGTAGATGACGATTCTGGTCACGATTCACTCGAAAATTCTGGTACGATTTCCGTTATAGCTAGAAATTCTTCACTTGCTGTAGGATGATCACAAAGCCAAGGAGGGAGTTCAGCACCTGAAAACAAATGAAAATGGTTTCAATACTGCAAAATTGAGGTACTTGATTCTCATTGGTGGCTTGGACAATTTTCAAGAGAGCTGTAAATCGCTGGTATAGATAAATTGAGAAAAGGCCTAAAATACAACGTGAATCTAGTGCTTCAGAATAATTGGGAGGGTCTGGCTACTTTTCTTCAATGTTTTTTTACTTTTTATATTACATTTTTTCTCTACAGTACCTGTACTTTATGGACAGTAACCTCTTCCATTCCTATTGAGTAAATAGTTACAGAAAATATTACCCGCAAACAAATTACATTGAATACAGGGAGGTAGCAATTTTTTTCTACTAATAGTTTTCAAGAGACAATTGCACAATTTCTCAGAGATTCAGCTCATATATTCTGCCATGAAATATTTTCTCGAATTGGAATGTCAAAAATCCAAACTTGAGAGTACTCATGAAAAACTCATAAGTATTTTGTGAAAGAGTACTTACAATTACGTTGTACTAAGAACGGAGGAAGCAAGCTATTAGTTAAACTCTCAAGTTAAATCCTGTATGTTTAGATTTGAAAATTTATGGAAGACACAAAATATGTCTATCTCACCGCGACAAACGAGCTGCGCTTCAGGGTGTAGGCACCGCCCATGGTGACCGGTGCCATTTTTATCAGCAATTTTTCTATTCGCCTGACCTGCAAAAAAGGAGTATGGAAAATTTAATTATTCAATGTCTGGTAATACAAACATTACGATTTTCAACCATTTGTTTCGGACGTAGGCTTTGATAAGAACAGTACTCGATGAGCTTCATTCGGTCGATTTGATTAAAAAAACTACACTTTGTTTCATGATTTTATAGCACTAGTAAATTAAATTAGTTATTAAACACCAGAACGAACTCGCAATCAAAAAGTGAAATTCGAAGTTGACAAACATTCGCAAGAACGTATTCTCTTTTTTATCGTTGCAGTTCTAGTACAATGAGAACATGCTCACAAGATTTTGTTTTGTTTTCATGACCCAGAGTTCTGTGCCGAAATATTGAAGAAACTTTCTTCTTGAAGTAAGGAGGTGCACAGCTGCGAGGGAGCAGTGTTGGGCCCGATAACGAGAAAATGGAAACCAATAAATCGATAACAATCACCTTTTCGACGAAGCTAGTTTAATTCATCAAAAACCGGTGAATAATTGATCGTCCTATAAAGTGATCTCCAATAAATCGACAAATGAAAATTTTGATTCAAGTGGAAACAATTTTGACATTTTAAATACAAAAATGGCAATCCCAAATCCTTATTTTGAGCGTCATTTTAAAAACTTAAAAAATATTAGGAAAAAAATGTAAAAATTATTAGAAAGTGTTGGAAAAACTTCGAATTCAATGATTATCCTGGCTAGTCACCAATGAATAGTACTGTTTACCTAATGCAACTAAATTTGCAGAGTCACAGTCAAGAACAGGACTTGCAGCACATTTCGTGTCGTGGACATGAGCATGTAGAAGAATGTGTCAGACCGGGAGCTTCTCTTAGCCCTGATGATGTCTTTGCCAAGAGAGAACAAGCGTTCCACCGTAGCGCTGTTCGCCAACGCCGTGTTGTACCTCAAGAAGAGCTCATTGAGAACCTTATTTTTTAGGACTGAGTCTGCTATGGCAGTCTGTCTCATTTGCCTGAAGCCATAGGCTTACTATTTGAGCAGCTTTAGAATTGGTTGCCCTGTGATGATCCCAATTGTCAACCTCCGTAACACAAGTGCTGGTGATGTAGTCCTTTGTCCCCATGCTGCTGTTGTTGCTCACGGTCTGTAGGTCAACACGATACATGATCTCCTTCACCTTCCTATGTATCGGGGACTTGTTCTTCGATCTCTCGATCATTCTTTCATCAAAATCTCCATCCGCTTAAGGTGTTACTTGGGATATAATGCAGTGACAAGAACACATTCGCCATCCTCAAAAGTGGCGGCAAACCTCCGAACCATGGCAGCAAAGAGGGTGTCTGCCAAAACCGCTGGCCATCAAGTTGACCAGCTTTTTCTTGGTCACAATGAGGGTGGGGAACAGACAGCTCAGGTAAAATTGCTTCTCCTCCTTGATGTGGGTGAGTGCGTTGTCAAAATGTGCCTTTTAAGGAGATGTCAATCCAGGTGTTCCGTTCATCGTTCAGCAAACGCTAAGTTTTCGGCTCGGACCTACCTACTTCTGCCTCTAAATCCTGGGCGGATTACCCCAGTGGTAACTGAAGCCAAAAACTGAAAACGTCGATTATCATTAGATAGGAATAAAAATTACCGATGAATCGAAAGCTCGAGAATAAATGTCGGAGAACCGTTAATGTCGTTATCGCAGTGAATCATCGTAATCATTTATCAATATACAAGGGCTCACCTATGCGATTAGCACAAAACTTTAGCATAATTACCTTGCGATAGAGTAAACCATCCACGATGTCAGTCGCAGTTTCGTTTACTTCATTTGCCATCTTCGTTATCTTGTGAGAGAAAAATAACAATTCAGTATGTGGGTTCCAAAATGTTTTTCCGGATAGAAAGGTACCACTTTTGTATGCTCTATTTCAGAATGTCAATACTACTTCAGGGCTTAGTACAATATGGATTTACGAACGTTTTTTCTTTCTATATATTTTGATAATAGAATTAGTTGTAGTTTTTCATTCAACAAATTCACTCATTTAAACACATCTAAAGCGGATAAAACCACAACGTGTCCTTACAATCGGAAGTATATAAAGGGAAACTACTTCATTTTAACAACAAGTAGGTTTGACTTTCATGAATTGGAAAAACTAAGAGACACTAAAAACGTACATTGCATTAGATGGAGACAGAACCTTACATAAAAACCAATACTTCATCACCAAAAACTACGCTACTCCTACAAAGTTAATTAAACTAACCGAGTTAATCAGCTTCAGTGGTACTGCCTACAGAACAAACGTTACCTGCGTAGAAAATGCTTCTCCAGTGGTGTAGACAACCATCAGTAAACCGACACACACAATGGTCATGGTCGCCCTCGCACTGTCCAGGTTGGCGAGGAAATCCGCCACGAAGAAAGCAATGCTCGAGCCCATCCCCATTATGCGGACGGTGAAACACCAGAAAAAGTTGCTCAGAAACTTCTCTTTCACTCTCCCCACCTGCAAAGTGTAGGAGCATAGGGAACATGAAAGCATTCATTAAAAACTTATTTCGTTACAGAGGAAAGTAGAACAATGCTTGTACATGAAAAGTGTTTAATTGTTTTGAGTTTGTCACAAAATATGAAATGTGTCATCCAATGATGCATTTTTGCACCTAATGAATTTTTTTTGAAGAGATTTGTCATTTATTCACTGATACAAACTCAATCAATGATCATTTCGCTCGCTCAAAAGGTTTTTCAATAATTTGTGTATTTATGTAGGTATAATAATGCCTACTAAATAGTCATAAAAGGTGGTAAGTCGTTTTTCGCTAATCTGAGTGAAACAAGAAGTATAAATGAGTAGTTTTAGATATTTACATTCACGTACCACAAAATCACATTGTCTTTTTCGCCTGGCGGTAAAAATTTAATCAAGATTGACCTCATCAAATTCGAAATCGTTTACGGTCACAGCAGGGATCAAATGTGAACTCATCTAACATAGGATGATCGGCGTTCTTTATAGTTACCAGAAGCCTTGCTATAATGTTTTAAGTACATACCTCATTTAACGTTTACTGTGGAACTTGTTTTTTACTTTGCCTTCATGGCAATTCTTAGCTTGGTGTATACGTTGAAAGTTATTTGTGTCTTCTGGAATATAATTTCGTAATTGTTCATGTCATTATTTCATCAAATCAGCCGAGGACTATTAAACTCAACTTACATCTAATAATGTATCTTTGGTCATTTTCATTTCAGCTCTTTTGTGTGTGGATTCCTTATTGGCTTAAATTCCTCTCCGTGACCAAAGTGTATTTTACACTTCAAGCAATAAAGAAACTTCGTTCTTCGAAATTGGAAGAAAATGCATTAACATATGTAATTTTATTCAGACCTGAGAATTCATATAATTCAGTTATTAAGAAAATAGTACAGAGCGGTAGAAAATGAGAGATTAATGGAATTCACAATTTCAGATTTATTCAGATTGTCTGAAAATACTGTAAATGATTACAATTTTAAAATTACCTGTTCAAGAAAGCGTTCACAATCACGTGCTTCTTCCAGCAAAACACGAAAGCTTGTTTCAGATTTTTCAAGTTTCTCACAACGTGATAGTTTTTTCAAAAACTGTTCAAGGCGAAAAGTGACAACTTCACTGATATTCATGGTGAAAATTCTGAAGATCATAAAAAATGTATAAGATCCCGTAATTAAGCCCATTTCAAGCAACATATTCGTCACAGTAGCACTTAAATCGTCGGTCGCAGCCAATTTTCTCTTCCAAAACTGGCAGTAAGCAGAAATCGCAGCAACCTGCAAGATAAAGTTTCCCAGATCAAATTTCTTCAGTCGCAGATTTTGTGCGTATCGCGAGTGGAAAGCGTTCTTGCACCGGTCAAAGAAGAACATTGTCTCTGCCAAACCACTGGAGAAAGCAAAGACGAGCACCACGCTCATAATATCGCAAGTGTCTGCAAACTTTCTGTTGTAATGGCATAGTTTGTCTTGGAATGTAGTGAGGTCACACGGTTTGTCTATGAAGTTATATCCAAAAATGATGAAGGAATGAACAGTTATCCCGTACATCAACCAAGGGATACTGATTTTCACCCGACGTCTTGTAATGTCAAAGCACAACAAACCGAAGACCTTCAATGCGAATTCTTGAAATTTTGCGAACTTCATTCTAACTAAGACTGCCTCCTCCTCCTCTCAAGTTTAATATACCACTGACTCACTTCAATGATCTTAGTGTTATATTTGAGGGCTCGAAAGAAGCAACTCTGGAGCTGAATTTCACACTGTGAGTGATGTTTAATCGTTCGGTCCAATAACTCATCAAGGAGGTCAACATTTACTGTGCCACGTTAACAATTTGCTATCACGACGGATACAAAGAAGCAGACAAAATTAATTGAGAAGGAGCTCATACGGGGTTCCGAGACCAGAGTGAAGCAGTTCTCCGAGTCTGATCTATTGGTTAGATGAGTTCACCTTAACTCATTCCAATCCGACTATGGAGAAATTTCTGCCGTGTTACGCCTTGCAGAGCGAGTCAAGTGTGAGCAAGAGGTCTCTTTGTCTGCATGCACACATGCTTTCATTTATAACTAGGGCACCAAGGGGCTTTCCGATGGTGAAATTGTCATGCATGATAGGATAATTGTAATTTTTTATCATAGGTTCAATTCGTTCCATTAATGGCAATCGAGCGACGAAAAGCTTAAATGCAGTCATATTTGGAATCATCATTTGGAACTACCAATGAACTGCTAGGACTGATCAATTTCAGGAAAGCCACGTTGATAATCTAATCGTGGATGAACATTTGTGTGTAAGAAGACAAATCAACTGCACTGAATGGACTGATTACCTTAAAATGAAAAATAATATGAGAGATTGTAGAATTGTAAGCTAACAAAGCTAATCATTTAATATTAATTTTCTAAAAGCATTTTTTTTAAATCGGCGTTAAATACTCATTACATTTTTGGAAAAGTGCAAGAGCTTTGCATCATTTCAGTCAATTTATTATTTCAGCTCATTATTACATTTTCGAAAAAATGCAAGAGTTTTGCATCATTTCTGTCAATTTCTTTTTTTAGCTCATTAGTTGCGCAATTGTGCAACCTGAGGCAGAATGCGGGGATTTTTTCCCTATAAATTTAGTTGTGCACAGTGTACATCTGACGACGTCGCCACAACATCAATATAGCTCAATATACATAGCTTAGCCCTGAAGAGTAAGGTACTGTAGCCGAAGACCATTGATGCAACTGCTTCATTCGTTTCTTCGTTATCATACGGAAAAGAGCTGTGCACGCGTCCCATAGGACGTTTCTACAATTCTGCGGATTGCTGCCCATGATTTATACTTGCGTTCTTCAAAATCCTTACGCAAACCAAAGACGGTCTGTTTTTGAGTCGTGGAAATAGTTTATATCCTCGACAGTCTATATCACAGGGATTAAAAGAAACAAATTATGACGAGGAATTAAAAACTCGAGTATTGGGACAGTTCAGAGCTGTAAAGAAAAATTACGAAGCGAGAAATTACCACACCTAGGATTGAGGTAGACAAAGCTTCGACTGAAATGAGAAAAAACAACAATATACAGAAGATTGTAAAAATTTCATCTGGAAGAAACATATGAAATACGTCATTACTGAAGCTATTAATAAATCGCCGCAAAACAATATTTTAAAGAAGGGCCGATATAAATATCGCAAATAAAATGATGCTCATGTACGAGTGCCCACGCTTTCAAAGCCACGAACACAAAGAGCTTGCAAAAACATCAGAATGAGGAAGACGCTAACATACCGGAATGACAGTAGGTAAATACTATCTTTAATAACACCAGCTACTGAGCTGCGTGTCACAAGACGTTTGGAATTTGTAACACATTCTTTACTTAATGTATTGACGCTGCAAAATCAAACCAACTCCGCGTTCATACATGTAGGCCTGTGGTTAAAAACTTACTACCTATAGTTTCTATTACAATGAAACATGATGCTAATGTCTCCGGAGTGTGCGTAATTTTGTATGATTATTATTCAGAATGTTCACCCAATCATTATAATTTAGGATATTCATGATGATTTTCAGTGAAATTCCGAGATTTCTGAAGAGCTTGCGAACTTCAGTTCCGTACATCTTCGGGCCAAGAAGTCTAGTAACGCAAGTTATAGGATGGTTCAGCCAATGAACGCATAATTAAATACTTTAATGTGTGTGAGGGCAAACCCTCGTAGCATCATGACGGTACCAGGAGCTTAGATGTGGAGGAGCTCTCCGGCCCAGTGATAGCCCTGCTCAGTGCAACGATCCCGCCCACCGCTGCTTTGCCGTCCTGACGCCACTCTCCAGTGACGTCGTCAGCGAAAGCTTCAAGGCATATGACACCGCAAACCTCCTCCCACCCAAAGACAATTGTCTACCAGGTATATGTAGATGCTCAACAAATGTTAGTAGAACAAATCGCTGAAATTTTGTTATCAACGTGATTGAGTTAGTTTGCCCACTTCGTTAATAAATTATATCATTAACGTTTAGTTGAAATTCTTTTTCACTGTTAAGTTCCATTACAATTATTGAATAAAATTTAATATTTAACAATTAATTAATTCAAGTTTGAGGGTTCGTTTCAATCAGAAAATTAAACTCCGCCGTGTGTCAAGCGATTTCTACATTCACTAAAAACAATTACTTAACGTCTACTTCAAAAGAAAAAAATTCATTTTAAAAGGAATGACTTGCTACTTGTTACATTATAATCACATGTCTCAATACGTAATGCTTTCTACGGAGAAAGCGTAAAGTCGAAAAGTTGTGGAGTCGTCAGAAATACAAGTTAACGCTTAAGCCTCACTGAACATAATTCAGTTGAAGGATGATGCTGGAATGAAATGGGTTGATGTGATCCGGATCGCATGAAATATTTGTATTAACTATTGTTTTTACAATCAATTTTCAAGAAGTAAATTAGATGACCAATTTATAAGTTAATTTCAGCAATGAGTTGAGCAGCAGGCCGAGAGTGGGCCTCATAACGCTTTGAGGTTGCCAAGTTCTGTTATATCCCGAATGGTGCAGAGATCTGCCTAAACCGACGCTAGGTAATATTCTCAAGGACGTTGATCAAGCGTTAGATAACTTCTCCGTTTTAGTCGTCAGTACAGTCATATTTTAAGAGAACTTTTCTTTTTTCATGAGCTTTCAGAATTTTTAAATGGTTGACGATATCCATATTTTGACGTACAAATTAGTTTACGGAACAATAGGAGTATTTGAATGTAATATCCAAAGTTGGCATGTAGTCAATTAGACGTACAGTATATGTCTCATGTAATGATAAAATTTTTAAATATTTCTGATTCGCTTACGAGTTCATTCTAAACTAGTGTTTGGACTGCCGTTTTGAATTCTCGCGATTAAATTGGAAATATTTTTAACTCACTTTTCTTTCAATGTAATGGATGGGCTGCGTTTCAATGTGTAAGCTTCACTCATTGTCAGAGGAGCCAATTCCCAGTTAACATGATCTGAAATAATGGTGGCATAATTAAGTGATCGTTTCGAATGTGTAAATTTGAACTGACCTAGCGTTACTATAGAATATAGGGAATTTATATGTGTTTCGAAAATTAAAAAAATTTCAACGTAATGAGAGGTGAGAGAAATTTTGCTGATCGTAAGAATTCATAATAGCACACTGATGTCCTTCTGGCATGAACACTAATTATAATTCACTGGAACACTTATTAATCCCTAGTTAAGCAGCCGTGAATTTTTGAACGTTCCTTGACATGCCATTCCTTAAAGTTTAAACGAAAAGCTCAATTTTCTTGAACTGATAAATAACGTTACTGAAGAAGTATGAAGGTTTATCATTGAGATCAAAGTCCCTCTCTTTCTGAACAATGGGCGCTTAGAGTATGGTGATAACCGCGTCCAGCTATGGATCCATCTTGCATCGTTCAGGCATCGGGAGGCATGGCAGTACTTTAGTGCTATTTATGCAGGGATAAAAATAAATATTTTGCTATTTGCATTAACAAAATGCGCTCACAAAACCACAAGCAATTTTTTCTGACCACGTTCACGCTTTCCTGTGGTTTCATTTTTATATTTGCAACAGGATACTTCAGGACGACAATGCTCGCATGAATAGTGCCCCTTTCTTTTCAAGAAATACCATAAATTTCTTAACCGTACTGCAAAAGGAAATTGTCTTGCATTGAAATTGTGGGTTGACAAGAACTAACGAGCATAGTTCGGCACAACGTGCTACTGGAGAAGATGTTCATTAACTTCAACATCATTTCCTAATTGTAAACAGATGATGGAGCCCACTCCTGCGGAAGATATCACTCCCAGCACCATCACAGTCTTCCCTCCAAACTTGTCTGTTTTTAAAGGTAGGGATTAATTTACATGTGTTCTACGTAACACGTTAATTTTATCGTCAGAACCGAACACCGTGAACTTTGGTTCGCCAATGAAGGTGAAATATATCCCACTGTAACATCAGTTCACCAACAACGCTATACTGTGAAATCGAGACGGCATTTTTTAAATATAAGGCATGAGTGCTGGCCTTCGAGCATACAGCTCTACATTTTGTTAACTGTTAGAAACTGTTTCATTCGTGATAAAATTCTCTATCACTTCGTTGGACTTGCGATAAAAAAGTGACTGTGAAGCAGAGCGGTTTGTTTGCCATGGTACAAAATTTAAATATCCTAGCGCAGATGTTTTTGGATGTCAACTTGTCTTCGGCTAAACACTTTGCCTTTTAGATGTTTTATATCAACCAGCTTATCACATGTTGAACATTGATAATAGACCTACAAACAATACTAGCGATTTATAAGTTAATTTTTTTACTTTATAAATTACTAAATCGATTTCTTCCTCAGTAAAAAACAGAGTTTTACGCCTTGATGTCGCCATATTACTTGACAGTAGCTCCAACAATTTTTGGATATCGTCTATTAGTCCGAAGAGTATGTTTAGTGTTTTAAAAAATTGATGTAGACCAAATAAAATAGTTCTTTAGTTCTTCTGACACTTTTGATGGTAAAATAATTCAACAATTTATTTTCCAACTGATCTATTAAATTAAAATTATGATTAGATCCGTAAATGTGTGTCTTGTTTGTAAATGAGGTAATTTAACTGTCTCATAATTCATTTAATCATGTTTGAGTGATAAATAATTGAGTGTTGTTGTCGTTTTCACTCGTTATATTATTGTCGTTACCACATGTTAACGAAACAAAGATTGTCATCAGTAACTACACCTAAGTACTTGCAATTCTTGGACGAAGTAATTGGTACTTAACGAATAAAATTTTTTCCAAACATGGGCTTATCCTTAGTCGAAAATACCAGGCATGGAGTCTTACTAATTTTCGCGGACAGTTAGATATAGTCCTATCACTTATCAATGGTTGTCTGTTGATTGCCCACAGCGTCGCACTTCAGTCCACCTCAGGAGCAACAGCAAACCAATTTATGCCATCCACGAAGTGAACTACTTTCCGGTTGTCACTAGAATTGCATATATCATACATTTAAATCGAGAAATGAAAAACATCCGCCACAAATAGCTTCTTATGGGACGTCCATGCAGGGAAAAATGAACAAAAAAATTCAGACTTTTTTATGCCTGTACAATTATAAATGACCAATTTCTGTGTACGAGAAGAACACTGATGTCAAGAGCTGTCCGAAGTCTTCACTCGCTGGATGATGATTGCAAACATGAGGCCATCATTGCTAGAGTTACTTGACCTGATGCAGGATGATCACAAAGCCGAGGACTGAGTATAGCACCTGAAAACAAAGGTGAAGATTATACAGGGTGGCGCATAAGTAACGCACCCTTTTAAAAAATTAATAATAAATAAACCATGAAAGGCATAACGATAGGGTTAATTGCAAACGATAGAGGAACTTTAAAGTTTATTTGGATGTTGTATCCTGTCTACAGATACCCAGTGTATATTGCGGTAATAAATCTTTAAAATTCACCTTCAAAATGGTGCGCTACTTATGCGCCCCCTGTATGTAGTACTGTAAAAGGGGGTATGTGCTTCTTCATAGTGTTTTAATACGTTGACCTGAACATTTATAGAAGAAGGTGGTTCTGAGAGAACTTATGGGGTATAGCAAGATATTTCGACGCCCCCATGGCCTACTCTGCGTTTATAATTAAAAAACACACAGCAAAAGTTCATTTCTAGAGTGCGTTGTTGAAGGCTTGTCTGGGACTGGTAAAAAATAAAGCAACCGCTGAGTTAGCACTAAAAAGAGATCTTCCGGAAAAACAATACGACCAAATACCTAGAAATGAAAGAAAAATTTTGGATCATCAATTTTCCCCATGAGATTTAACAGCCCAATTTTCCAGAAACGCGGCTAATCCTAAGAGTTACTTTTGACTATACACTTTTTGGTTAAATAATTAACCAAATAATATAGAAAAGGTTAGTTTTCCTTTTTTTAAGTTGCAGCAATTCTGTCAGTTTAGTCTTCTTTCGATGTTAATATTCAAATTTTATTGCAATTTTACAAACACAAATTAAAGTTCCATCTATTACTTTTGAAGTGAGTGAATTTATTCAGGCCCACAAGTACATACACACCTGAGAATTGAAAAAGTTGAAAATCATGATTCAGGGTAATGCATCACTTGTGGAATTAAACTGTTTGAATAGTTTACAATGAGAGAATTCAGTGATACCTTTTCCAAGGTTGGGTGGGTAGCAGCCCCTAAATGAATGTTACCTTTGCATATTTCATTGGCGAGTAATTTCTGAGAAATAAGGAGGATATAGCTGGGATGGAATATTTTTCAACGTCAAACGAAATATACATATTGTCCTTTTTTATATGTGTGTTAGTCAAATCCGCTGAAATACACTCATGGTTCTGGGAAAACAATAAATTGTGAAAATAGGCATTTGCTTTATGTTTCTTATTTCTTTTTGCGCAGAATTGAAAGAAATTTCGAGTATCCAATACTCAAAGCTTTTTGAGCATTGGACATTCAAACACATACAAAGATTGTTTTGCTCGAAACTTTGAAATGAAGGAACACTATCGCCATGATTTCAACACATTTCAACGCTCTTGGTGAATGTTGCAATTGAATAGTCCGGTTATTTCAGTTCATTTTTTCATTTCTAATGTTACAGCGGTTCTTTCTAATACTTAAGGACACTAACCTTCCACATTTTTGTTGAAAGTAGAAAGAAATAATAGGGGCATTCATGTTACATTATGTACAAGCAGCAGACAAATTTGTTCTTGAACCTTCTCTCAAGAAAACATTTGTCAAGACAGTGGAACTCGGTTACGTCATGCAGTATAGAAAATGTAAACTTAAAAGCAATTATATCAATTTCAACGAGACAAAAATTCCAGGAAGAGAACCAAGAATTACGGACAGACACCAAAAAATATTGCTGTAAACATTAAGTTTTCAAAGATGTGGTTTGATAGCTTGAGGAACGCAAGCTAATATTTTCATCTCACCGTGACAAACGAGCTGCGCTTCAGAGTGTAAGCACCCCCCATGGTGACCGGCGCCATTTTCTCCAGCAAATTCTTTATCCGCATGGTCTGCCGTACAGAAGTACGGAAAATGTTGTCACATAATATTCTTTTATTAACATAAACAATTTCTTCTCAAACATGTGTATAAAAGCGCATGCACAAAAGGATAGTATTCGATAAACTTCATTTGGGATTTCATTTGAAAATACTGCATTTTTTCTCATCATTCAATGGAACTGAAAAATTAATTCAGTTAGGCAAACACTAGTGTAAACTCTTGCTCAAAGCTGAAACTCGAATTAGCAGAACGTGAGTCACTGGAACGTATTAGCAGTTTTACGGTTACATCCACTGCATGTAAGCCGTGGTTACATCTCTATCACAACGAGAACATGTTCGTAGGATTTTGTTTTGTTTTCATGACCGAAAGTTGTACGCCACGATATTGCATACGCCTGCCCTGAAGTACAGCAGCTACACGTTGGTACAGAACTCTCGCCTGATTACCTTGCGGTAGAGCAAGTCATCCAAGATGCTAGTCGCAGTTTCGTTTACTTCATCTGCCATCTTCGTTATCTTGTGGAATAAAGAAGCCATTCATCATTTACATGGAAAATTCTTCTTCTTCGCTTGACTCTTGAAGTAGATAAATTAACATTGATTCCCTGCGATCGAAATGTTTGAAATGGAAATTGCATGGACTTTATCTCCAGGACAAATTAGCATGGCGTTCACAGGGGTGGAAAAAAGTACGGGAAGATTAAAACGTGTCTTGAGCGAGAGGAAGACAGAGCCTAATTTAATAATATTGATTCATGATGGAAACAACATACATACATTAGAATCCTGCATGATGACTGAGCCAATATGCTCTAAAATCTCGCGTCACCAAATTAAAGTACTCAATTTCCAGCTGTACTGTCTATAAAATTATGCCCTTACGTGCGTAGAAAATGTTTCTCCGGTGTTGTAGGCGACCATCAGCAGACCGACACACACAACGATTGTGATCGCCCTGAGGCCGTTTAGGTCGGTCAGGAAGTCCGTCACGAACAACGAGATGCTCGTCACCACTCCCACGATGCGGAGCGTGAAGCACAAGAAAAAAGTGTTCACAAATTTTTCTTTCACTTTCGCCGCCTGTGAAAAGGGGTACAGATAATTATACAGTTTTCGTCATAACACGACTCTTTGTAGCAGTGTACATAACAGTGCCTAAGCGTAAAGTGTATTTCATAGATTTTAACACAATGTAAAACGTTAATTTTGCCATCGCTTCGTGCTTTTTAGAAAAATTTTACCGCTTATAGAGTTCTGTCTGGAAGCGCACTGACCGTATTTATCTCGACACTAGCTTGGTGAAAAAGCTGATTTACTTTGTAAATTATTCTTCATTTCTCTGGAAAATAACAGCATAACGAAGGTGAATACTTAGGGAATTTGTTCCACTCTGTGTAATATGAGGCAGGGAGAAATAATTTTTTACTTGAAATGATGTGTTTAATAATTCTGCGTTTACGTAAATTAACGCCTCACCTTCGTTTCCTCCTCACTGAATAAAATGTATTTGGCATAAGCTTCATAAATTATGTATTTATGTAATCTTGTATATTTGTAATACAAATTATACATAAGCCCAGCTTATTAAAAACTATCGAGGATCGGTACACCTCTCAGAAGGCCTCAAACTAGTTGATGGAATCATTTATAGAAGAAATCTATTAAGCTTGAATGAGTTACATAATTTTATGAAAAACACCTATGAATAACAGAATGCGCAACTTCAGATCTATTCGACTCAATATACAAAAAAGAACATCGTCCAAATAATACAAATACCTGTTCAAGAAAACGTTCACAATCATGTGCTTCTTCCAGCAGACCGCGAATGCTGGTCTTGGATTTCTTGGGTTCCCCGATACAAGAAATGGTCTCCAGGAAGCGATTGCAACGAAAAGTGATAATTTCACTGATGTTCATGGCAAAAATTCTAAAGGTTATAAAATATGTAAAGGACCCTAATGTTGTGCTCATTTCAATCAACATACTCGTCGCAGTAGCTCCTAAATCTTCAGGAGCTGCCATTTTTTTCCTCCAAGACAAGCAGTGAGAACAAATCGCAGCGATGAGTAAGGTTATGTTTTCCAAATCAAGTTTCTTCATTAGCAGATTTTGAGCGTACCGCGATCGGAATGCGCTCTTGCACTGCTGAAAGAAGTGGATCGTCTCGGCCAAACCTCTGGAGAAAGCGAAGACGAGCATCGTGCTCAAAGTGTCGCAAGTGTCAGCAAACTTTCTGTTGTAGTTGCACAAGTTATTTTGGAATGCATTGAGAGTACAGGGCCTCTTCATAAAGTAAAATCCCAGAATGAGAAATAAATGAACAGCCATCCCGTACATAAGCCAAGGGATACTGATTTTTACTTTATGTTTAGTAACATTGAAGCACAACAAACCTACAAGCTTCAATGCGAAACCTTGGAACTTCGTGAACTGCATTCCAACAAATGACTGCCGCTTCCTCTTAAGTCCAAGATGACACTGACTCACTTCCATGATCTTGGTCTACATACGAACGTTCGAAAGACACAACCTTGGCTGTAATTGTAAGCGATGTTTGGTCAGTCGGACCAAAAGTTGATCAAGGAGGTCAATAATTACTGAGCAGCTTTAATGATTTGCTTACTCCAGGAAAACAGAGAAACGGCTTGCGTTATTTGATGAGGAGTTCTGAGAACAAAGTGAAATGTTTCACCTGGTTGAAGCTCTTGCGAGTCTGTCTGAACCCGTTCCAATGACTCAATATAATTGAGGAGAAATTCTTGCACTCTTAGGTTATATTCAGCACGTACAGTGAGACCTTTCGATGCATTCATACGTATTCCCATTATTTTCTTTATGGAACCAAGACGTTCCCAGATAATTAAATTACAAAACATGCCCTCGCTCCCATTTTAAGAATTAAACATGCACCGGAAATTATTTATTTAAAATTAAATATGAATTAATTTTATCTTGAATTGATTGGTGATGATGTACCACTAAAATTCCATCAGGCAGATCTGAAATGGGGAGCCTTATTGAATCTATACAAAACAGAAAATAGAACGAATACTTTTAAACGTGTCAAAGTTAATCTTTTATCTCGATTATAAATGATCCTCAATGAAGATACTCCTGAAAACATTATCTTAGAAGGTGTTAGAGAACGTGAAGGGACAAGTGTAATGCGAGTATATGTGTAAATGCATAGCTTTACTGATGGCCTATGGGATAGTTTTCCCCAATTAAATTGAAATGGATGGGAAAGCAATATATAAATGAATAACTTGATCTTCGGCATGGCAATTTATTTTATTTACCTATTCAGCACTTTGTGCACTTCACTGAGAAGAAAAATAATTTCTTGAAATTTTGAAAACCAGAGAAATAGCTGAAACGCTTCTATTTTTTCAATTATTTCACTATTGACGTGTACAACAGAGATGAATCTTCGATCAGATTTACGGTAGATAATTCATGAAGACGAGAAAGATCTCTGTAACTGAGCCCTAGTTTAGAAATACTATTTCCGTACCTACCCAAGGTGTTTGCTGAATCCAGGGCCGTCACTTGGCTAAATTGATCTGTTTCCCATTTATCTTTTAAAAATGCTTGGTAAATCAAAAGCAATTGATTTTCACTGATAATGATAAATAGTTTACTTGATCTTTCAACTACTTCACTTTGATTTTACGTAAGTTTCAAAAATCCCCACGTTGTATGGTGTTTTGTGTTAATTTTTCGAACAACTTGGAATTAACAACAAAGACGATAGCTGAGAAGAGTAATATAATTTACACTACGGAGGCTAATGAGACCAATGAAAATTACGACCCATACTAGATCCATATTACCTCAATTAGTGAATTTGAATTTAGTTATTCGACCACATATTTCCAGATGATCAGTTTTGTTTCTGTAATGCCGCTGAAAACCTGAGTTGCATAATTAGAATGTCGTTTCTTGGTCGTGCAAGGAAGCATGTATTTGCATCGGAAATAAATGTTGAACCATTCATTGTTGTTTTGGTTTATATGATGTTAGATATTTCACGCTCACGAGAAGTAGAGTGGAAATTTATTTAAAATTTAAAGAAATTTTCGCTCAAGTTCTCGTGAAAATCACTCTAGTTCTCGTGATAAATAAACTATTTATCATTATCCGTGAAAATCAATAGCTTTTGATTTACCAAGTATTTTTAAAAGATAAATGGGAAACAGATCAATTTAGCCAAGTGACGGCCCTGGATTCAACAAACACCTTGGGGAGGTACGGAAATAGTATTTCTAAACTAGGGCTCAGTTACAGAGATCTTTCTCGTCTTCATGAATTATCTACCGTAAATCTGATCGAAGATTCATCTCTGTTGTACACGTCAAAAGTGAAATAATTGAAATAATAGAAGCGTTTCAGCTATTTCTTTGGTTTCAAAATTTTCAATATATTACATTTTTTTTAGTAGAGTGCACAAAGTGCTGAATAGGTGAATACAGTAAACTGTAATGCTAAAAATCAAGTAGAGCTCAACATCCGCATGTCGTTTCAATTTATTTGTGATTATCTTATCTTTCGTTCAGTATGACAGATCTTTGTTATAAGTGTTTCCTACAGTAATCTTCATCAGAGAGCCGAGACAGAACTCGAAGAAACGAGGACAGACAGGTTGCACAGAGGTGACCTAACAATGGTCAACTTTGAGAGTTCTTACGCCTTGGTCAGGCTTTCTTCCCTTGCTACAGGCTGAAAGGCTCCTAAACCGGAACTTCCTAAGCCCATAGGTCGGGCACTTTCGCCGGCTGGTCCTGGTGCTTGTGGCTGGAGGCACTGGACTAGCTGCCTACCAAAGTTTATTGAATGTTTTTAAGAGTTATTTCAACTATGAATGACTTCAACAGACAAGTAAGGATATGGCTGGGTGGGGCAAGTCAAATGTAAGCGTTTTGAAAGGCTATTAGGAAAAGTAAAACAATCCTTGCAGAATTATGGTTGTTTTATTTCAATCAGAAGTATACAATGCCGTGTGTGTGCTCACTTTTCGGAGATGGCATCGGGAAGATAATGGCCATCTGTAGCGATGCACTGTTGAAGGCGATGTGTGAAGTCTTCGCTTGCTCTACAGCGGGCATTTGAATTGTGACACCTTGTATATAGATCAAAGAAAATTCTTTACGGAAATACGCTTTTTCATCGTTCTCACTGTGCATCACGCGAAACATTCATCATCGTTCATAAATATTTTGATACGTGTTTGCCAGCAAACATGGATTACAAAGTCACTGTGAGCGCCTTGTTTGTGTGACTACTTTCGTTAATTATAAGGTGCAAAGACAGCCGTTGAGTGCACAGTGAAATATTGACCACCTTTGTAGAGATACTTTTAGTAACACACATATTCAGTTGACCTCCTCCCGTCTTGTATTTCTGAAGGCCTCGCTTAGCTGCGTTGAAGAATTATGTTGCTCAAAATGAACTACTGGGCGCTGTTAGAATATTTCATGAAAGTCACCGGCATGAGTTGCTTCAAAGCCACTAAAAGTGGAATAAAAATGAGCATTGCTTGGCTATTGTACGGCTTGACACTGCATGTCATATATATGGTCCTTCTGATATTTAGGTCCAGTGACGGCTTGAGTCAAAGTACCCTCTACAGGCTTGGAGTACTAGTCAGTTACATTTTGAATTCTGTTGGTATGATGCTTTTGCTGATCAATAGCAAAAACATTGCGAAGACGAAGTATTTTTTCGAGTTATACAATTCCACACAGTATCTGGGCGGCAATGAAAAGCTTGTGATGATAGACAGCGTCACGATAGGTGCGGTGGCTGCAACAGCATGTGGGCATTTCTGGTTCATATTCACTAGACACTCAGTGTTTGCAAATTCTTTCCTAACTTGTATTACTGCAGTTTTAGACGTAATATTTTTCAATGGAGCAATGGGTGCACTCGCTATTTTCAGACTCTCCTGTCTGAACATAGGGAAAATCTTGAAGAATCGATGTTATGCTTTCATTGTCAAACTACTCTGCGATGGAGAGATGAATGACGTCGACAACTACAAAAATCGTAAGCTAGTTCGTCTGGCTGAAAACTGCGGTCTTTTTGTTATATCGGTGAGTAATAGAAATTTATCTATCGTTTCTGATAAATTTTGGCAACTCGAAAGATGAGGAAGATATTATTGTAAATTGTAAATTGATGACGGAAATTTCCGTGTAAAATTCATTCTGTTGAGTGATTTTTTTTTTGTAAATGGTAAGCGTGGCTCCTTATATTGGATGTTGTCCTTCAATTATTTACTCTTTATTCGGCTCACATTTCAAACTTTTATATTTACTCAAGTCTTTCGTCATCCACAAGCCACAAGCCCCACACATGAAAATTCACAAGCCCCACCCCTGAACGTAGGATTAACTACTCTCTGCGTCACTGGTACCATTTTAAAAATCTCCCTGGTTTGGGGCAGGCCGCCGTGAATCATTGCCTCGTTACGTACAGTAGTGGTCAGCCGGCGCTGCGCAGAGGCTGAGCTGAAATGTTCACGGCAACAGCTTTATCCCGTTTCCCGTGACGGGACCCACCGGTGGGACCCAGCATAATTTTCATTATGCTGCTTACTGACTAGCAGTCACAAATTCAATTTTCATAAATACTCTACGAAAACTAAATGAAGGCTCGATCAATTTGATGTTCGTTGTTTTCAGAATTGATCTCTGAAATTAGCTTTAATTTGAGTTGTATATTGAATTTCAGTTTAACCCGCTGTGAGCAACGTTTTAAACATAAATGTTTTGTGATAATTAGCGCAATTCTGCAGCCACGCACGACTGCTTCTTCTGCAGTTTTACATGTTGACTGCGGTGGCTTAAACACTGAAGTTCAATATTCAATTCAAATTCAATGTTAATTTTAGTAAGCAATTTTAAATAGCTATCATGAACTGGATCGTGCCTTCATTTAGTTTCAATTCTCATTTATGAAAATTGGGTTTGTGACTACTGGTCAGTGAGTAGCATCATGAAAATGCCTTCCACGTCCACAATAGGCTCACGTCGGGGTCAAAATGTTAAAAGACTATTGATCTCACACGAACGTTTTATCACTGAAAAGCCGACTATGGCCTGACCGGGCAGAACTGCGCAGATGCCGGCTTCAATTTTGTGCTGCGTATTCATACTATTCGGTGCCATTTATCATTTACTACGAATACGATATACGGACTACCCCTCAAATCTAACTAAAGGATGGGCTGGTATTGCCTTCTTTTCAAATTGTGGGACTGAAAGCAGATAAATGTTTTGGAACTACTAAAATCATGTAGAAAGATGTGTGTTGGGATCTTTTCTAGAAATAATGTAAAATCCTTCCGTATGTTCAATTGTTCATGCTTTCAAGCAATATAAAACTCTACTTTTTTATCCCAATTTGATTTTCACTTTTCTCTTTCTTACGAGTTCTCTGGTAGCGAAGTTGATCATGATTATATTTTCTAACTGTATAATTTCTTTCCGCAGGTGTCAGAAGTGATCCAAAGATTTTTCTTTTCTTTCGGCTGGTACATCACCGCACAAGTGCTCCAAAGCGTTCTCCTGATGTCGGTGTTCACGTCACTGACCATAGTCCAGTTCGACTGGATCATGACAGCAGGAGCGACGTTGTTCGGGTTCATCCTTCTCTTCATATACAGCATCGGAGATTCTTATTCTCATCAGGTGAGAGGGCTGTGGGCTAGTACAGCTTTTCGTATGCTCCTGTTGTTGTTGCACGTGCCCCTGATTAGTTTTCAGCCACGGCATCACTTGATTATGCAAGAAAAATATATCCCGTCATGTTTGTAACTGTGGGGATGGATTGCTTTTCTTATATCTAATGAGGTCGAATAGTGACGATGGACAAAATGTCTTATTAGTAATATCAAAATTAAATTTCCGTAAGGAAAATGAGTCAAATTAAGCTCTAACGTGTCTACAGGGATGCCAATATTCGGACGCTATGTATTCGAAACGGTCAAATAATTTTTCGAAATAAGTTAATTGCATATGATCACATTAGCAGTTTTCCATGCAATGAAATCATGTGGGTGAATAAAAGAGTGGAACATCATGGGGAACGTTGATAAATACAAATATCTAACCCTGTCAGAAATTCAATTTTTGGCTTTCGTCAATCTTACATCGTCAAAAGTTTTAATTAAGATGTCCAAGTGTAAAACTCATCACTTATGGTTGTATTGTTTTCAACTGCACTCGTGATTCCTGATAAAGGACCCATTGAGCAGTTATCGTTATATAATGGTCAGTAAAGAAAGTGCACATTTTAGATGGTTTTGAATAAACACTTCCTTTGTTACACTTCGTATCTTTTGCTAGATTAATAACTAGACACTATGTTGGCTATGTGTTTAGAGTTTATTGTAATCTTCCCAATGTTCTGTGGACCATATTGTGATACCTACTTGTTCCCTTATCACAAGCTTCATGGATCATACTGTAACCCTAAAAAATTGTTCATTATTCTAACAAAATATGTGATTTTAGATGTGACTGACTTTTGCTGCGTGCCAACGGAAAGTACGCGATTATTTACAATGCTGAAATCAATTCCCACAGGAGGCATGGTTCGCTACCACATATTTGCGAATACATCAGTGATGAGGTTTGCGCATGGAGTGTAAATTTCTCTTTCGGGGGTGATTGAAAACTAGTGTTGCTCTGACTTCGAAAATTTGATAAAACAGTGTCAGTAATTAAATTTCCATTGATATGGAAACATTGTTATTCTACCTCACATTTTTGCGAGCAGGTGACGAGCTTGATCAACGATTTGGACACAGCATCACACGGCGTTAGTGACGAGCGCCTCGCTCTGCAGGTGAGGACTTAATTTAATAAAAGAATGCAGGTGCAGAGATTTAATTGCTAATCACAACGGAAATGTCGATTGCATGTCATTTAAAATATTCTTAACCGAACAAGAATTTCAATCTTCTGAAAAACAGCGGACTGTGGAATGCAAAGATGCAGAAAAGTGCTGGTCGGTCCTAACATTACAACCGACATGCTCTGCAACACGAACAGAAAGAGCTTGAGTAGTCAAGCCCACCTACTCAGGCGCGCACTATGAGCTACTATATTTATGAATGATTGATGAAGGCTTGTCTTAAGGAATTTCGTCTTTGATATTGAAATGCAACCCTACTCTGTGTACTTTAACGAATATCATTCAAAATCAGTTCGCGTAAAATGTTTATACAGAAGTAAGACGAATTCCTTTTTAGGTTCTTTGATTGTCGGCTAAAATACAAAAAGCAAGAGAGAAATGTTTTCCTTATAAACGGTAAGTGATGGTAGATCATATAAAGCTGTTGTGGAAAGTTCTGAAAAAAAGTATCTGCTTTTCTCGACGAAGAACTTGTCAACTAACAAAACCCTTACAAAATAAATTCCCACATGGAGGTGCATGAAATGTAGAATATGCATTAGAAACCCTTGATAGCAAAGTTTTAACTCTGTTTATTTTAAATCTTGAAGTGCAAAAGTCAAAAGAGTTTTTTTCAAAACGGGTGAATATCTGTTTACGAAAATTAAATTCTGGATGCTATTATTTTTACAAGAAATTTCTGCATCAGAAATGAAATTCGATTATTATGATGAAAATCCATGATAAATTTGATAATATTCAATTTCATTGGCCTAGAAATAATTTTTTTCACCTGTTTTACAATTAGATTCAAAACAGGGTTGAAATATTCCTATCGTGGGCTCCTGGCGAATGTATTGAATTTCAATTCATCGATAAAAAATTTAAATTTTAAGATTTTTTGTCGCAATGGTTGCCGTCGAGACTAGTGTGTAGATATTTGTACTAAGAACTCTCTAAACATGTTTTATTCCACTCAACGGTTACTTATCATTCGTGAAAAACAATTCTTCCACATGTTTTTTCTTTTAGTAGCACAATCGAAGAAACTTGAAAAGAATACATCTCAATTCTTTCAAAACATTTAATACAAATTAGTTTCAATATGATATCGGTGAATATATTCAGAATAGGGTCGCATCTCAATCATAAAGAGAATGCTCCTAAAGACATGCTTATATGCTCACATCAGTCACTCGTATACTCTGACATGTACTATATAGTTTTGCCTAGCGTGCGTCGGAACTCGTGGGCCCGACTATTCGAGCCCTCGGTATTCGTTTCGCGGTGCACGCCGGCAGGAGCTTTGAACAGACCAGCAACTTTCAGCACCTTTGAATTCTTCGATTTGCAGTAAAACTGGAAAATGTGACCTCCTACCTCAGTTAAATGATTATGAAGCCATTTTACCAGTAATTGTTATAATAAATATCAACATTTTAGAATCGTTGTTCATTTTAAAACACTGAAATATCTCAAATGAAGTGCAATCTGTGTGCTCTGAGCGATTAGGATAATATTTATTTAATTTCTTTTGGGTGCATTTTAAATTAGATTTGACATGTTATCTCTCGTCTTGTTGCACAGAAGCGAGAGTGTCCGGAACGGTCAAACATCTTTTTTACACATTGATTTGATTTGATAAGATATAATGATGAGTAGACAGAGTGTCTTTTGTGTTCATATTTAGTATAGCGATTTCTGAAGAACAATACATTTATTTACGTCAAAAATATTGGAATGGCACAACGTGGGCATGTAATTGAGTGAATCGATACATTATGAAAAAACTTTTCCTCTTTCGCTAGTATGTCGTAAAACTCACTGTGTACGAGTCAGCTTCAAATTAACTACCTATCTCCCAACATACCAGGAAGTGTACCGAAATTTTTAAAGCGTACACAATCAAAGCACAAAAAAGAAATACAATTTATGGTGTATGGCTTAGCTATCACTGCCTTAAGGAAAATTATGAATATGGATATTTTCAACATCACATTAAATTATTTTCATCATCGACATGAAATCACAGATGATTGTTTGAAGCTCTTATAGATCACAGATTATTTGAAGTTCTCATGCGATATACGTTCATAATTGTTTACATCATTTTTCTGACTGAAGCACTGGCTTCACCCCCCGGCGAAGCAATTTGAGGGTTGTAGTGATTGGGTCAGTAATATGATATCATAACAGTGAACATTAACGTTACTCTTCAGATCCGAAATCAAGCTCTATTCGATACTTTGAGACTTTCTTAGATTTGAAGCATATCATAACTTAATTACACGTTATTGCTTTCTCTCTCGTCAAATTTCACGGTACTTTTTCGCCCCGGGGAAACGCAATTACCAGTCGTACGTCCAACGAATAAATCTGCCTGAATTTTGGCTCAGATCGCGCGCCTGAAGACGCAGCTCGAGAAGGTGGCCGTCATTTCCATCGGCCGAGCCTACACCCTGCAGCGCGGCTCCTTCGTTACGGCGAGTTTGTGGGAACTGATAGCACCATTGGGAATTTAATGATGTTAACAACAATTTAGCCTAGATAATAAGTGATTTAAATTATTGAAAAATATAAAAACAGCAATTGCTCACATTGAACCATAAGGAATCATTTTACAGTGGTAGCGTGAGCAAATTTAGCAAAAATCAGGTGTTACTAAACACGTAGTCTCACGGGTGAGTTGAAGCACTTTTTAGGTTCAAATTTTGAGTTTCACTCTTATCAATTGGAGGTTAACATGCCACACATGTCTGAAAAAGGATAGCGTCAGATTCATCTCCTAAGTGTTGGACAAATTGAGCGGACATTTACCCAGGTGACCGCATAATGACGCCCCGTCCGGCAAACAGAAGTGCTGACTAATGTCCCGGTTTTCAGTGAATTTTGAATATTCCAAGAATACAGCCGGCAGGAAAATTGCATCTGTTTTCTTATCATGCAACGAGGTGTTAATTTCGTTGCCAAAATTGTTTGGTTACTTTTTTTCTAATGCGAATTTCAGCGTTCAGCTTTTGGACACTTCGCAAGGCTACAGATGTTGTGTGCCTGAATTTGACTGGGCACTCACCCTCACATAACAAGTCCTAAAACTAAACCTAATACAACTTAACAAACCAATGAGATTCAATGAAAATACTTTTGAATTAAACGAAAATGAAGACAGGCAAAGGCTAGCGCAGCCAGTGGAGTGGAATATTGTTAAAGTGATAATTTTATGACTGTTTGTGGCGGTGAATCTAAATATTATTTTACTTTCGGAAACCCCCGGATGCAATGAGGGATTTACCGGCGGTCATTATGAGATTTGTTTTGAGCCCACATTCTGGGCTAAGTAAGTTTATTCGCACAACTTTGCTTCGATATTTGAACAACACTGAAATTTCTCGTAATTCTTCCACTGATTTTATTTTGTTCGTGTTATGTAAGAAAAGTACATCACATAGTTTTTCACCAATCACGATTTTTTGCTGTGAAAGTAGATTTTTATACTTGACGTATGATGACCATGATGCTTACACCAGCTGATGAACGTAGACAAGCTGACGCCTTACTTATGTCTTTGTTATATTGAACATTCGCAAGAAGTTATGTCCTACTCTTACAAGTACTTGCAACTTGAGCCTTACTTTCTGGCTCGACTTTTTCCCGAGACCTCTTCTCAGGCTTAAGGCCTGAACGTCATCGTAAAGGAGAAGTTTAAACCCCCAAATAGTCAAAGAGGAAACGGAAATTACAAAGATGAAATGTACACAGCAAGAGAAAACAAAGAATATATGGGAAAACAGAAACAGTGAGTGCCCTACGTCCATCTACAAATGCCCTAGGATCAGCAATGGATAATGACAACTACAAGGAGCCCTTCATTGTTTTTTTTAATTCAAATTCATGAATGAACACATGAGTAATTGACAGCAAACTTCAATACGATACTGGACACAGTTTCACGTTAGCTGCCAACCATTAAGATAAATAGATAACCAACAAAATGCACGGCATAAATAAAATACACCACAAAGAATCCCGACGGAGAGAGTCTCAAACAATGCTTGAAGATCGCACCCGTGATTATAATTACTTACAAGTAAGACAAAGCAATTAGTGTGGTGAATATGATACAATGGTTAACACAACAAAAACATACTTGGTGAAAACCAACAAAACCGGATAAGATTACGTTACACTTTTTCAAGTACGATCGTTTAAATAATTAACACAAAACCCCAATTTCTACGTAAAAGAACCGAATTATGAGTTAACTAAAAAATAACCAACAGTTTCACTTATTAACAGGTTAACCGCGATCTTGAATTACTACAAAGGGTTACTTCGTTGCTTCCACTGCCCTCCTCGCTTCTTGGGATTGATCGTAGACTCGAAAATTAATGCGCATTATCAGTCTTGTCCGCGTACTCGTATTGCTGCTGTCTCTATGATTACGTTGCTCACATCGGCACACTGGAGGCACTTGCGCACTTGGGGGTTCATGTAGATTGTTTGTGTGTCGCTGCAGGTCCTGTGATTGCGTGGTTCATTTCAGCATGCTGAATACTTAAAGACCAATGTAGATTAACTCTCTAGTAACAAGTCAACTCGTTTCAATGCTGTGCCGCTTGCCATCTAGTTTCTTGCTTCTGGCGGTCACCGGTGCGTTGCAGGTGCGTTTGATGCGTGAGTTCTGGTGTCTGGCGCCGTTGGTGTGCCGGTTCTGTTACTTTGATGTGCAGAATGTTGATGACACGATTCTCTTGATGCATTAAATTCGTGGTTCTGCACCCACTCTTATTCTGACGCTAGTGTTGAGTGGTGCTTGGCGCCTGGCGGCGTGCCGTGCCAGCCGCCTCACCCACGCAAAATTTGTATTGTGCCTCTCGATCAAACCACCCAGAAAAGACCTCGTTCTGCAGTTGAGCCCAGTTTCATTCTCATCTGTTGCCTCCTTTGGGAAGCTTTGAGAGTTTTCACTCCCATGCTGGTGCGTCGTTCTCTGACTGGTCTAACCCTTGCACGCCGCTGCCTCGCCTTCTTAACTGTCCGCGTTCCATCTCCCGCAAATTTTCACAGTTTCCAATTGCCTAGCTTGTGTGCGTTCCCTCCTTATGCTAAGAGTCCCGTGCACTGGTGGGTACCCTCGAGTGAGCCGCGTTTTCTTCAGCGTACAAGTCTAAATCCCCTTGGTAGATTACCACATTGTTCCTTTTATATTACTTGTTTTACATCTTTATTACATTTCAATAATCAATGAATCCCATATTCCACATTCTGTGCACGTTCGTACTAGAAATAATTCCCCAGTTCGCCTCCGACGCTTTAGGAAACGCTTCCCCACACTTCACCTTCACTGACAACCCACAAAGCACACCCCCAAAATTTTCCCACTCCAAGAGCCTGTCGTCGTTCGCAACCGCCGCTGTTGTTTCCCGCGCATTCTGTTTCAATGTTTTTCCGCGCACTCTGTTATATCTTTAAATTTCACTCATGTACTTAAATATACTTTCGTGAGGTGCAACACGTACTTACCACTGATATTTACACATCCTTATGTTAAACATCAAACGGCCTGGGCCTCAGGAGCATTCATAAGATGGACAGTCGGATGAAGTTCCCGATGCAGTTGCAATGACTTTTGAAATAAATTCTGTCCTGCTCTCACTGCTGCAGGTGCTGAACTCGCTGCTCGGTTTCGTCATCATCGCCCTGCAGGTGAAAGACTCCATCATCGCCAGCCCGCCTCAAGAACTCGCGTGATTCTGTGTGGCCAAAATGTTCAGTAGACCTTTAAGAGGAGGTGTTGATATCTGAAGAACATTGTTATTATTCTTGTACTGTGCGCACATATATGAGAGGCTCTTTGCAGTTATTTGTTTGGAATAACATGTTCCAGTAATGAGATTGTGTGCATGAAAACTCAGGGAAGTAGGTTTTCTCATTCATAAAATATAAATTAAAGTTATTTCTCCTGGAATGGAATAAATATTTCACATTTTGAAGCACGCTAGAATTCTAAGTGAGAAATTAAGAGAGCATCTCCGCACCTGAAAATATTATTAGCGTTATTCTGGAAACCAAGCAACAAAATGTATTCTCTTAGGAATTAAAAATACGGACGTTGTGGAAAAACACTTCGGCATCCACGAGTAAAATTGTGCAGACTAACTCTGTCAGAATTCTGGCTCTCTGACAAATAGTTTCAAACAAAACCACCATCATAACCTTTAATACTTTTCCATTAAAGCCAAACGCCACTAATAGACTGAACTCTACACACAACCCTTCGCGACGAAAGAAATATAGGAACATAGCACTGATAAGAATATGATCACTTTCTGCCATTTTCTACCGCGAAAAACGTACTGGTTACGTCAAAAACGTTTAATTCCCAAATATCTGAATATTCTCCAAATCAGTAAACAGAAATAAGCGATCGATTCAGAAGAAACGGCTTGAGAAGACTTCAAATCGAGAACCGTCTGCTAAACGACAACGAGACACCTGTAGGATATAAGCAAGAAATGAAGACTGAAGGGGCAGCAAAGTTGAATTTTTCTCCTTAACAGATAAAAGAAACTTCCAGGAAGAAAATTCTCTATGAAGAAACAGCAATTTATCGGCCCGAACAAGGACAGAAGCCTCTTTGCATTTATTTCTAGGTAAAAATTTTACTGCTAAAATAAATGTCAAAGTACTCAGAGATCATGCACTGGAATCACCGAGTCGGTCAAGTAGAGTCATGAGTTGCCGTATCACACGCTCTGCTAACAATTAGGTAGACTTAGCTCAGGGCCAGCAAATTGGGCTGAGCATGTTCATAAGTTAGTAGACTGCGCAACATAACGAGAAAATAAGATTAGATCGCCTCATCTAATAAATACGTAAGGTTCACAGAAAACATTTATCGTACCAGTTCTTATTCTAGGTCCTCTTTTAAACACCGATACTTGTTATTTAAAACTATTTATCCTTCAAGAAGCCTTCTACGTTTCTCCGCGAGATAATCTAAATTGTGTGCGTATCTATATTAACCTTATTCTGTAGTGTTGTAGCGAATAAGTAGATCATAAATAATTTTTTTGTGTAATGATTTTTTTTGTGTAATGTTCGTTTGTGTCAATTTGTGTTGATATTTTTGGTGGAACGCAAGTGTAATGTGTCAGGTGTGTTGTCGGTCGATTTTGTATTTGTGTTAAGCTTGCGTGAAGGTGTTGTGCTTGTGTGGTACTTGTGTTTATTGATACACTCTCAGGTAGAATAGACATATTCTTAAGGTTAGCCCTCGGCTAAAAGAATTGCATGGGTCTCTTGTTTGGTATCGCACGATGTGCGCTGCAGGCTCTCGACCATACATCGCACGAGGGAAAACGCACAAGAAAAGTTGGAAGTAACGGCTTTCCAGAAACGAGTTTGAGATTTGAGAAGCGGAGAAAGCACCAGGACAGATCAATTGGGAAACGTATAGTTTGGCTAGGGAGGTGCTACACACATACTTGTATGGTTCAAGTGAGGGCTTTGTCCGATTCGAAATCAGTGCTGGGACAACCACCTTTGAATGTGCATCTATGAAAGGTTGTGAAAGAGGACTCGATAAAAAATAAATAGGCGTGCCGGGTAGTGAATTAACGAAATGAGTTCACACAGATTGAGCACAGTGTGCATATGACACAAGTTGAAGAAAAACATAATTGTACAAGTTCCTCTAATTTCAGAAACATCCATACTTCCACATGATAACCCAAGGGAACAACTATAAAATAAAGAATGTCCAGGGCTGGGGGTAAGTCATTAAAGTGATCTAATTAAGCATCGTGTATTTTGTGTATTATTACAGTCGGAACGTTGTAAAGTGAAGAGATAAAAAGATTTACGTGTAAATATAATAAGAAAGTTCAAATCATTGGCAAATTAAGGTACGCATATTGCAAAAGCTGAAAAACATTTTTTGATGGATAACTCCTGCACCTCAATAGCGGTAATTTTGTAATTTTATTCAGGGGATGAGAAAACATACTACTAATAAATTAACTTTATCAAGCAGCTGAAATTTTGTAATGGTGAGAATCAGAACTGATGATGTACTAAATTTTAACACATCTTATGCAATGATCGATTAATTCTGCCACCTGAAGTTGCGTTTTTTCGTTTGCTATTCATTCAAATCCCGGTTGCTGTTCACTCAGCTCAGATTGCCTCTAAATACACTGACACGTGAGGAGACAAATAAAATTGACCTCTGCTACCGTTTATTGAATATTTTTATCAGTTATTTCAACTATGGGTAACCTAAACAGTCGAGTAAATAGATCAAATGAAATTCTTGAAGTAAATACACTGTTTCGTTCTCACTGCGCATCACGCAAAACATTCATCATGGCTAATGACTTACTGATGTGTGTTTGCCAGCAAACACATGGGGCACAAAGTTAGTATGAGCGCCATGTTTGTGAGACTTCTTTCGTTTGTTAGACAGCGCTAAGACATCCGTTGAGTGCACAGTGAAATATTGAACACCCTTGTAAAGATGCATTCAGTACACGCATGATCAGTTGACCTCCTCCCTTCTTGTATGTCTGAAGGCCTCGCTTGCGCTGAGAATTATGTTGCTCAAAATGAACTTCTGGACGCTCTTAGAATATTTCATGAAAGTAACCGGCATGAGTTGCTTCAAAGCCACTAAAGGTGGAACAAAAATGAGCATTGCTTGGTTATTGTTTGGATTGACTCTGTTCGTCATGCATATGGTCCTTCTGATATTTAGGTCCTGTGACGGTTTGAGTAAAAGTGTCCTTTACAGGCATGGATTACTAGCCAGTTTCATTTTGAATTCTGTTGGTATGATGCTTCTGCTGATCAATAGCAAACACATTGCAAAGACGATGTATTTTTTCGAGTCATACAAGTCCACACAGTATCTGGGCGGCAGTGAAAAGCTTGTGATGATAGACAGCGTCACGATAGGTTTGGTGACTACGGCAGCATGTGGGCATTTCTGGTTCATATTCACTAGAAACCCAGTTTTTGTAAATTCTTTCCTCAGTGGTTTTACTACAATTTTAGAGGTAGTGATCTTCACTGGGGCAATAGGTGCACTTTCAATTTTCAGACTCTCCTGTCTGAACATTGGGAAAATCTTGAAGAATCGATGTCATACTTTAATTGCCAAACTTTATTGCGATGAAGAGATGAATGACGACGACGATTACAAAAATCGTGAGCTGGTTCGTCACGCCAAAACTGCGGTCGTTTTGTGATGTCGGTGAGTAGTAGAAATTTGCCCAATCCTTATGAAAAACTTTGAGAACTAGAATAATGAGCAAAATATTATTAGATTGTAAATTAATGAAGGAAATTGTTATATATCGGTGTGAGACTTGCAGGGCAAGCGCCGCCGGATGTCTTTGTTGCATTTGGGTT
>JACJUY010005342.1:25167-61190 GCA_014220935.1 Platorchestia sp. MABIK | reverse complement strand
CCAGCCTTACATCACGCAAGACGTCGCTACATCAGCCTATTCGCGGATAACAGTCGCCCACCTCCTTCTATCAAGGCCGTGTTGGGGGTATGAAGCCCCTATTGCTGAACTCCTAGAATATCTCCGGAAAATTAACGCATACGACCTCATATAAATGGTCTATCCAACTCCTTGGAAGGAATTTATGCCTTGAACCATCTGCCGTAATCAACCGTAACGCTCACCACAAACCCCATACAATGAAAAAGCATCCTGGATGCCCTATAACCGACGTGCGTTCATAAAAGATCAGCACCACAGCACCAGAGAGTGTTCCAAGTAAGCGGCCGGGCGTTCTGTGCTACCACTCTCATTTTTTTGAGGGGGTTCCAGCACGGGTAAGACGGGGGAGGGCTGCTGGAGAAGAGAGGGAGGGCTGCTGGAACCCCCACTTGGGGGGTTCAGCTTGTCCAATTCATGATTACCTAGTGTAAACTAGGGGGGTCCATAGTTGCAAATTGCTGATGACCCTGTTGGAAACCCAACCCTAAAATTATTATTATTTGCTTTTCAGGCTTACCAAATGGCTTTATTTTCTTTCATCTTTGTTATAGACAAACCGATGAATAAACATTATGTTTTTTTTATGATGCAGGTATTTAGGTCATCGCCAGAACGATGATTAAACAATATGTGATTTTATGATGCAGATTTTTAGGGCATCGACAAAGTGATGATTAATGTTATTTTATGGTGCAGATATTTAGGTCATCTATACGCCGCAGAAGCTTGCATCTTCACCAACAAGATGAGTGCAGCATCAAAGCACCTGGAGCAAGCCTGGGGCTCTGAAGCAAAAGACACCGTTAACGATGCTGAGCTCATGGAATACTTCGACGTAGGTAAGAGCTTGGATCACTTAATGATTGACTAGTAGAGCACCCACCATTTCGTCCACGAATGAGTCCTTGTTATCTGATTTGTGCAATGTATTGCATAAATGATATCTACACTTCTTTTTTGTTGTGTTCAAGAAGCAATTGAAACGTTCTGTCGCGAGAGAGTTATATTTACTCATAGTGAAACTAACTCTAAATAATTTTTTTAAGATATAACGTAATCGCTCATTTAAAATACATATCATGTTTAATTCGAAATGTGAAAGTATTTGAAAGCAAGAGGCGAAATGAATCACGCAATATTTTTATGAAACTTTGGTGTATACAACTTGTATGGTCCACTTCTGCATGTTTTGGCGATCCCGATGACTTGATCTTGAAGTATAATCGTAGAACTTATTTTGATCAATATATTTTCTCCTATTGTTTGGTTCTCTAACTTTGCTTATTACTAGGTATTGCATTGTGGTCTGGGCTTTTGATGATGAACATTGCTACTGGGAATTGGCTCTCTCTTTAGATTAATTATCTTGAGGGATTCTATACTGTTGACAATTTCTACACGTGATGCCTCTGTATTTATTTTTAATGAATAACTTATGTTCTCCAACTGGTCAACTATTGATTATCAATGACATGAACCCCTCAGGGAGAGACAGTTATTACAGTGACACGCAAAAGTTTTGGGTCCATTACATTTTTTGTAATAACTTGTTTGAGGGAACAATTTTCCTAAATTGTACCCTTGGTCAGTATTATCCTATGTAGTATTTTCACTAATATGTGGTACGATAAGTAAAAAGTCAGTGCTGAAATAGTTTTATTGATTAAAATAAAAAAGGATCCCACGCAAAAGTATTGAATTAATTCATTTAGTATTTTGTTGTGAAGCCTCTGCTTCGTTTAACCGCTTCCAGTTGCCTTCCATAGTCATCCACGGGATTTTTACGAATATTTACTAGTATTTTTTGCCACTCGTTTTTGCACAACGCTAATGGCTTAATATTTTGTAAGCTCCGCTTGCAAATTTCAATCTTCGAAATTTTCCACAAATTTCCAATTGGATTGAGGTCGGGAGATTGACTGGGCCAATTGAGGGCATCAATCCCATTATTTTTAAGCTGTTCTCGAGTTGGTTGGCAGTGTGTTTGGAATCATTGTCGTTTTGAAAACTGCAAGATTTCCGAAGATTTTTCTCAAAAATTTTCATGTACATGCGCTCTTTAATTCTACCATTGATAGTTTTCAACTTACCAGTGCCGTTTGATGAAAAACATCCCCATATCATGATAGAACAACCTCTGAACTTTACTCTGCGCTGGTATTCTGTTTACTCGGAGCTGTGCCTTTTTCCGGAAAACGCGCGTGGCTGTTTCTTCCGAATCGTTCGATTCGGGTTTTGTCTGGCCAGATAACCTTTTCCCAAACTCCTTTCTTTTCTCTTCAAAGGTTTCAGCGAAATTCATACGGGCTATGACATGTTTGCGCTTCAGTAATGGCCCTTTCCTTGGTGATCTGGAAACCAAGCTAGTGCGATTTAGAGCTCTACTAATGGTATCCTTGCTTACTTCAATACCAGCTACATTGATGTCCGTTTGAATTTCAGAATGGGTAATCAGATGATTTTTCTGTATCTCTTCAAAATAATTTGATTTCTTAACAATTGAAAGTTTTCTAAAATTTCATCTCCTTCAGAGGGCTACAACTAATGTATCTATGGGATTTAGCATTCCTAGAGGGAAAATGTGAGGTCCTGAGCTGAGAGTTAAGTAGGTTTTCTTTTTAAGTCCATACTAAATGATGCCATCTTCCTTCCTCTCTTTGGAACGCCTTTGTTGCGGTTATGGAGACTTAAACTAACATCTAATTTAATGTAATCTAAAATTTGATTATTGAAAGGGAAATAGTACCATGGATCCAATACTTTTGAGTGCGATAATTTTTTATTTTGCTCAATTGAGTTATTTCAGCACTGATTTTTTAATAATTGTTCCACATACTAGTAAAATATGTGTATAGGGTAATACTTGCTAAATATTAGATAAAATAGTGCTTTCAAACTACAGTTATGACAAAAAATTTTATGTATCCACATAGGCGCTTCCGGGGGAAAGATGTGAAACGCTGAGTTGAGAATTAAGTAGGCTCCCTTTAGTGGAAATAGAATAGTTTTTATTTTTGTAATCGGTCATCTTTTTTGGTTCATTGTTTTTTTTTGCAGCACCTATTACTTCCTTCAATAACTTTTATCTTGTTCCATAAACTTCGTTCATTCTTGTAGTTTCTATGTGCAGGGTGTGGAAGACACACCTTGTGCATGGATTCCTCGCTCTTAATTTCATCCTAAATAGTGCTCTCCTCCTTCCTCTTTAGGGAACACCTTTATTTTGGTTAGGGAAGCTTAAGCTAATTTTGAATGTAATGTTACTAGTACAAATAATACAAAATAAAATCCCGTAATACTGGTGGCAGTTCATTCAATTTCGTCCTAAAGATTACCATTCTATTTCACGAAAATATTCACAGAGTTTGTTTAGTGTGGTCGGAATTTACTTTTTTGGCTTATTTTCTCTCAAGCTCCTGATTGGTTTGATGGTGAATGAAATAAATTACCTATCTTTTACTCATATTTATCAACATGCAGTGATCAAAACGTATGGTTATTTTATGAAATAGGATGCTGCTGGAGTAATTTTTAATTTGTAAAACTTGTTTCGCTATCCAACTGGGCGTTGTGAAGTCCTCCAGAATTAGCTTAAGAAACTGTAATCTTGTTAAAAGTGGTCTGTTCGCATGCCTCGGAACTGGTAATGTGAACCATCTCTTGGCCAACTTCTTGGTAGTAGGCCGTTGAGAATTGTAGCAACAAATCGGTTTTCTACCAAGTGGATATAATAGGACATCATTTTTGATGTATCATAATTAAGTTTTTCTGTATTTAACAGAGAAATTACGTGTTTGTGTTGACATGGCTTATGCATAATGCAACTCGAGAACTTGAAAATAAAAAATTACTCCTCCCTTGGTTGGGCTGTTGAGAAAAAGAAAAGAACTTAGTGTTTTATGCTGAAAATGATGTGTTTCTCTTGTAGAATACTTGGGAAAGAATAACATAGATCCTCATCAGCTGATCGTCAAGTACAACCTAAGTGTGGTGTACGCTCTGAGGCAAGACTTTGAGAAGGCTCAAACTTCATTTGACCAAGTAAGTGGACACGCATGGAGCTGTTAGGCTTGCTGTGTTGTGCCGCCTGACGGAATTTGGTTCAAGTGTGGTACGGCCGGCGCTCTTCTTGAGTCAGTTGTTGAATTTGATACCGTTGCAAACACATATCCATTTGCATACAGCTCTCACTTAGTCCATTTGCAAGTTTCGTGCGCATGGATGAGAAAGAAGTAAGAAAATCTCATAAAACAAACTTGCCATCCTACGGATTGCGATCTCTTCTGTAACGTAATGGCATGTCTTTTTACCGATGTATTCCCGCTGTAGCTCTTCACGTCATTTGGAACATTTCAAGGGCATATAAGTTCACACTGACCTATAGAATGTCTCCAATTTCTTGCTAATTGCAATCTATTTTGTTAATTTTGGGACGCTGAGCAGTTGTAGCTTCTTGTAAGCTTATCTGATACTTTTATAGGTCATTAGTTGTACGCGTTGCATTATTGAAGTAATAATTACCTGGAAATTTACACT
The DNA here is from genome assembly GCA_014220935.1 of Platorchestia sp. MABIK. Lineage (NCBI taxonomy): Eukaryota > Metazoa > Arthropoda > Malacostraca > Amphipoda > Talitridae > Platorchestia > Platorchestia sp. MABIK. Next base: position 56,612 of record JACJUY010005342.1, on the reverse strand, counting down.
TTTCTTCAGGGCAATTCTAAGAATTGGTTCCCTATCGTAAATTTTTCAATTTTTCTCTGACTCTTCGTTTCATGAAACATTCGCTTTCGTGTAGTAGCCAGTTCCTAACTTAACGGGAGTAGCGCAAGCTCTTTTTATCGCAGATACATTTCCAAGCCCCGTTCGATTACAATGTTCATATAGATCTTCAACAATCAAATTTTGAATCAGCTCCTTGTACCTCTTGTTGGGACAAAGACTAGTATTTGCTCCACTAACTGGCGAACTGTTCATAGCTCATTATACAGATACGGTACGGGTTTTTCTTTTTCAGGTGTGGAACAGTTTTACGAAAGTACCGGGGCGTGTCGCTATATTAGCCATCTACCTCCAATTGAAACAAGGTGAGAGATGAACTTTAGAGAAATAGATGTTTTTCACTTTCCCTCGAGGCGAAGGGCCAGAGCGAGCTTGACCATGATACGAGCCAATCCAGGCAGCTATCGCTCGCTAGACTCTATACTATCATGAATGTCTCTTCCTCCTATTCTCGCTCATTAAATTGAACAAGACTTAATATTAAAGTTATAAGACACTGCTCACGGTCATATCCGTGCACTTGTCAAAGAGCTTCATAAACTGAATCAACTTTTTTGTCAAAGTTTAACTAATATATAAAAGAATACCGATTTCATAAAATTCTCCACGTAAGACATTCATATGTCGAGTGATATCAAACACGCTTTTTAAAAAGTGTAGCGCTAACCCCTTTTTCCTAACATATTCTGGTCAGTCTGAACTCATCAAAAATTAGCCCACCCCAACTTTTTGTCAAGCCCATGTATACTTCACTACTCCTGATGTATTTTTGCGTTAGCTCTAATACAATTACTCGTAATTACATTATGACCAATATGTACATAGATTTTTTCCTCAAATGCACCTTGATATCGCAAGGAATTTTTTTTAAATAGTTTCCAATGTCATACGGTTGTCGTACTTCAATTTTTGGCATAAAAAAATCGTACATCAAACTTTTCATCTAGTCTGTAAATATCGTCTGTAAGCATAGCAAAGATAAAGACGTCATATTCCATTTGTTACTGAAACGATTGTAGAAAATCATGATGTATCTATCCTCCATTGGTCAATATTCGCGAAAACCTTCCGAGTGCGGAAAGATGAAACATACTGAATGTCTTAAAACTATGTACTCGTCCTCTCACGATTACTCCTGTTTTGGTTGTTTTAGGTACATTTAAGTTATTTTATGACGTTTAATTTTTTTACACTTCACCGTTTTCTTCGATGTAACTTATTAGACTTGTATCTACGTCAAACACCTATATCAGAACAAAATGGTCATTCTGCCGTCGAAAAAGTTTTTTAATAAGCATGCATCATACTGAAACCACATAACGAAACATCCTTTCTTACCTTGCAGGAAATACTAATCGAGCCCATGACTTAGCGCTGAAACATCTGCCGAGAATAGACACGCCTTGTTCACCGGTAATGTACAGTTCATAATTTATTTGCTTCAAATTTTATTCAGTATAAATGAAATGCACAAATATTTGTTAGACCGTTTTAATGAATACCATCAGGTACACTAAACATCCTACAGAAAGAGATCAGCATCTAAAAACCGATGCTCATGATTTTGCCCACAGCGAGCTTTAAATTTATTGCGTCCAGCAGTTTCGGTGTGGCCACGATTCCCCAATGGCGGCCACACCGCTGCTTGACGTGGTGTTGCGTGCTTGAACACAGAAGTGCAGAGAGATAAGTCTTAACCTTATAGAATGCAGAAGTCAGCTTTGTACATCCAGCGCCACAGTTTTCACTCCAATACAACCAAATTTTTCTCAGGTGCTTGGGCTGGCTGGCGATTATCTGACGAGGAGAGAAAAATTTCAACATGTGTACTACAATTTTTCCCCCGTCTTTGAGACAGTTGCTTTTCAATAATTGTTATACGAATTTTCTTGTTTGCTATCTACATACACAATCAGCAGTTCAACAAAATTATCACATTTGAAAATTCTCAACCCAACAGCTTCACATTTGGCACTCGTGTATTTATAATAGTTCAATCGTACCCTTCCTTTAAGGCAAAAAAAAATCCTCAACCATCTTCGACGTCGTGTTGGCTGCTTTGCATTGCCCAACGATGTTGCTTAGAATATTAAAATTTAACCACATTGATAACCCAACGGACTCAACAAGACCTCAACCTCTCAATCTTTCGAATACTGTTGTCAATAAATGGATGCTCCACGCGTTGCAGCTTTTATTCTTTTTTGGAATAATTTAGTGTTTTTAAAACTTGAAACCACTTCTCATGTTGCGCCACGATTGAGTAAAATGGCAATTTTGATACTTAATTGGAAATTGCCAACTGATACGAAGACTTATTCGAATTTCCAGCACAGACGTGATGGTTCACGTGTTAAATTTGACTGCTGTTAATGCGTGCCGTTCTTAAATTAACCCGTTCCACGCGTATTGGGCGGTAGAAATGTTCAACATTATATCCGTTTCACAAAATTTTTCTAAATAATTATTATCATACGACGTGATGGTTATGCGTGCAATTATATTTTTCATATTCATTAGGTAAATTTAAAATTCATTCGAGCTTGGTAACCAATTTCCCTCTGCTGCTACTTACAACCTAACCAAACAGTTAACACTCACGGGGAACGTGTGAAGAAGTTTATGTTTAGTGTCCTATCCCATTCTCGTTTAGCGCATTGTTAGCTCTAGCGTTGCAATTGCTTCTCCGATCTCTTCTGAAGGGCTTTGCAATTACATTGAATGTGCAGTGAGGAAAGCACGCGGATAGAATTCCCTCTTCCTGAAGGGATATTAGAAGTCTACTCGATACTTTTCCCTAGTTTAAAGAATATCATTTTTCATCTGTTGCTGCCTACACCTGGAAACGCAATAAAACTAGTTCTACAAGCGACTTATGGTTCAAAGACGTTACTTACTCGCTGAAGAGGCGCTATTGTTGCCTGGCAGGGTGTACTGAGGGCGGAAATTTCCAAAGTTGATGTTACCCAAGCCCGCCAATTGGCCCGTTGTGGTGTACGGGTTAGGGAATGGGTTTGAAGAAGCGCCTGAAGCATTCACACCTCCTCGTTAATCAGGGCAAAGTAAAATCTAACATAACATGTAACGATAAAATATGAAAAATACCCCATTGCCGCGCTTGCGGTCGTGAGACTATTAATTGTGCATAACAATCTTCACTTGGAATTTCTTTGAATCGAAAAGGACCTGAATGACGCGTTTCGAAATAATTAATCATATTTCCGAGTGAAACTGGCAAAGACAACTTCATCCGTATCAGACAATACCTCGCAAAATGGATATTAGATAGCACTCTACAACAGATTCCTGGTTACTAAAAGATAGATCAGATTATCTAGGGGAGTGACCACGTGAGCTGATAGACGAGTTGCGAGAAAAATCGGGAGATTTCTGTCGGAAGTGGCAGCCAAATGGCAATTGTTTGCCTCCGCAAAAAATGGCCCCAGTATTGACATGATGGAACAATCAGAGTGAAAAACTGAAAACACAATACTTTTCGAAAGACGTTGATTCACCAGGCACTCTTACCAGCGGTAGATATATGACAATATAAATTAAATCAAAGCTACAAATTTTCTATAAAAAACGTGGCTGTTTTACATAACCGCAACCTCAGTATCTTAAAATAGATGTTGATTTTTCTAAGAACACCAAGAAAGGTGTCCCCCAAAAGGGAAAAACGGCACACTTTATGAAATTGAGGGAAAAGGGAATCTATGCTCAAAAAGGTTTATCCACCATAATCTTTTCATAGGAACAGCTAGATTGGAAGAATTTCACGAAAGAAGAGTGGTCGAAAGAGAAAGTAGTGCTGAAAAAACAGCTTTCACCAGAAAAAATTTTTTGTTAACAAAACTTTTCTACTTATAAAAAATGAAGGCCCACCCAGCTTTCAACTCGAGACTTCAAATTTTCCCTGGCAGCGCCAATTCTGGTTGATACAATAGTTGTATCTCTCTGAGGCGATTGCTCAAATTAACCTGATAAATTATTAGTTAATTATTAAAGAGCCCTGATATCTTTCTCCATTTCCTGCCTTCAACGCAAATATTACATATTCGTACACACATTGATATTTTCGATTTATATAGCTGTAGCCTTGATTATTCAATGGTAAAGCACCATAAAATCAATCTATTTTGAACATTTGGAACGCTATCATGGACGTATGATAAACTTCATAATGAATATCAGCATGAGCTGCAGATTCGCAATTGTGATTGTTATCTTTGTATAGATCCCCAGCAGTGTGACAGTGTCACAAAGCTGAAGTTCCAGTCTACAGAGCGATGAAATGAAAATGAACGTACCAGGAGCATTTTTGTCTGCGGCTGTAGCCCCAGACGCGAGTCGAGAGAGAATAGAGCGCTCGCTCATCTGCAATCGCTGAGCTACTGGAGGAATGCGCGCAAGAGATGCAGGTAGCCTCGTCACGTCACTCTTCATGTCGGAGAGCAACTCCTCCAGTTGATTCAAAACCTGATCGCAAAAAACAGCAATTTAGAGTTATCCCGCAAAAATTTTCGCTCATGTTACCGTTAGGGTAACCACCATTATTAGATGGGCACTAGTGTCAGGTAGTCATCAGCTTGAGAATGAGGAAGGGGCTGGCATTCGACAGTAAATTTCGGAACATGCATTAAAGTATAAATTTGATAAGAATTCAAGTTGATTTGAGGCGTTTATGGAAGTGAATGTTGTAGTAGTCCACCTAGACGATAAAGGATTGAAACGACCGTTCGATATTAACTTATTACTATAAATCAGTAAATCCGATGATATTGAGCTTGAGTTTCAACTTCTCACTGTTTATACAGAAGACATAAGTGGAAGCGAAATGTAGCAAGGGTAGAACAAGCTGAATATTTAACCACAGATTTTGGTTTAATGAAACGGAAAAAATAATGATTACCATCATAAAATCGTTGTAATTTAATGCCCTGTACGTACAAGTATAATTAGCAAATCTAGCTTAGACGAATTCAAAATAACCCTGCCCTACTATCCTCAAAACTTATTGCGTATCTGAACGATTTAAATTCATCCGTTGAACGCAGTCTAAAAATATTAATTTCTGGTTGATAAACTCGACTTTTTCTTGCTCACTCAGGTACAGCAATCGGTGCTCTACACAGATGACCTGCTCACATACAGTTTTACCGCAAAAAACGTGCCACAAATCTCCCACCGTCGTGAATACCCAACAATTTCATATCAGGTGTTCATTTTGGTTCATTTCACTAAATCTCGAGGGTGACAAAATATTAAAAGCGATACTCTTAAACCGATTAATTCTCAGTATTTATGGATAAAACTTTTTCTCACACTGTACAAAAATTGTACAGCGAGCTACCGACAGTCTGGAGTTAAAACTAAACAAATATATAGTTTGTAATGAAATTTCGTGAAATAAAACGAGACCCTAATTTCACTTTTAAACGTTCATCCAACCCCGTACATGAAGCGAGTCAATCCTCAATCGAGGTTTTGGACAAAAATTGCTATCGTATTTAAGTAATATATCTTCCTGTCTCAGTTCGATAAGAATGTCTAAATCAGACAACTTACTATGTACTACGTTTGGGCAATCTATCCGGGATATTTTTGTTGGGAACAAAATGAAGTTAATTCGTGACAATGCTTTGACGAGCACATCATTAATTCCTTAAAAAATTAAGTTTCAGTAACACAAGTACATCCTATTTGTCTCCTAGTGAATTTCTTAAACTTAGCAACTCGCTTATCAGTAAGGGTGAAGTATATGCTATATTGTTGCTTCTTTTCAGCACATGCAATACGTTCACCATGCAAGACGTGTTGCAGCGAAATCGGAAATGTATCTTTCCTTCAATCGATATGATAGAATAAAAACACATTCGTATTCACCTTGTTGAGGACGGCGGTGGCAGGCTTGTTACCAGCAAGGCTCTCTTTGCTGAGCTGCTGGTGCGACTCAGCCAAACACTCAACCTCTGCAAAGCGAGCGTTCAGAGCACACGCAGGATGGTTCTGGTCCTGCTGTAGGCTAAGGAACGCAGCACGACGCAACTGCTCTTCTATCACCAAAGCTTGCTCCAGTAACTGGAAAATACGTTAACACAATATGTAAAGCGTTAGTACAATGGAAACTATACAGTACAACACACCCACGTTGGCCCACTCTAGTTTTGGCAGACAAGTAACTCGATAGTAAAGCATGCATCCAAGCTTAAAGATGCGAATGCAAGATGTACTTTCTTCATTTGCGTAAATTTTTGAGCCGATAAATGGGTATATAAACGATAATTATACATAGATGTAAGCTATAGATGTAAGAATTATAAATTTTCTCTGCATTATACTCGGCACAGTTTTACTCATGACATAACAAATCTTGACATATTTTTCGGTCGAGAACCTGAGGCTAGACATTCTTCTCAAAGTCAGTATTCCTTACAGGCCGCAGATAACCACATACCACTCCGATATGCAATTACTATTCGATGTTTAAGAAATAAATTGATCGCTCTGGAAAATGCCAGTAATTGAGCGCTGTTCTTAAAACAAAGAAGAGTTCAAGTTTAAAATAGCCCGCAGAGTAACCGGTTCAAGAAAATAAGAGTGAAGCTATATGGATGAATTTTGTTATTTACTTGACTATATGCATATGTCGCCCACTCTCGACTAAAGCGCGACAACAACGGCACAAACGACGATCGTTTCATACAATTCAGAAGAAATTAAAATTGATTGGCTAGCAACTCAATAACATAAAATCAATTTATACGATGCCTTTAAGTAATTTCGTAAGACAATTAACATACCAAATTCATACAGAGCCATAACTGATAAATTTTCATAAATATAAAAACTTTCTTATTTTTCCAGAGAATGCTCGAACCGCCTGTAAGAATAAAATTTTGTAGAAAGGGGTTGGTTAGATTAGATTATTAGTTAGTTTAAGCCTCCCTATCCGCTACAAAGGCGATCCAAAGAGAGGAAGGAAGAAGACACCATTTAGTATGGAGTTTAGGGAACGTGGAATCTATGCAGAAAGGGCATAGAAACAGTAAGATNAGCATTAGTACCTTAAACCTGCGGGCCAGGAACTTGTTTTTAATCTCGAGGAAGTTGCCCTTGCCCACGTCCATCTTGAAAGGCTCGTTGATGATGGCGAACCGTAAGTCGTTCTGTATGTCCTGCCACCGCCCGTATCCATGGCAGACAATGCCCGCCAGCAGCCAGTAGTCGTGCCTGTCAACAATCGAGCTTAAAGCAACACTCCTAATTTTAATTTCAAACGCAGTGTCAGTACAGGCCCATGCTCGAACAAGAAAGTAGCACTCAGAAAAACTTGTAAGCCATTTATCGCTTTGCGACATCGTTCGAGGCGATTAGGAGACATTTATGCATAAAGCTTTGGCTATTCAAGTTTCAAAGTTAGTTCAATAGATGTGTCAGTTTAAGCCTCCCCAACAGTGGCATAGGCGTTCCAAAGAGAGGAAAAATAAAAAAACACCATTTAGTAAGGAGTTGAGGGAACGCAGAATTTGGGCACAAGGTGCGTTCCCTCTCAAGAATCCAGCTGCATAGAAACAGATAAGTTAAGAAGGAAAGCTATGAAACGAAGTAAAAGGTAGAGGAGAAAGTAAGAGGCACTTAAAAAACAGAAAAGCAGTGAACCAAAAAAAGATGGTCCTTAACAAAACAAAGAAAGCTTTTATTTCAATAGAAAGAAGACGTATCTAACTCTAAGCTCATGACATCACATTTTCCCTCTGAGAACGCTAATTTCTATAGATACAATAGTTGTTTCTGCCTGAGGGGCCTAAGCTTAAAAGAATAGATAAATTATTGCCAACTTAGTAATGAAATTGTCCATACCGAACGTTACTCACAAAAAAACGACATAGTAAAAAGTTCATTGATTACGATTGCTCCCAATTCCGGCAAAACTCGTTTGAATATCACCTGACAGCCAATATTTTGTTATACTGACAAAGGCACAACTCCAACAGATAACACACCAGCGGTCACGCCCCTCAGTAAGTAGTACCTGCGGTGCCAGATCTCGTATTCGCGGCCAGGCACGGCAGCCCGCTCCTCATTCTGCCACAGCGTGTGCAGCTCAGTGAAGCCTCCATCAGCAATGTTGAACATGAACTTCCTCTTAGACACAGGGATAATCTCGCGTTTTTCATCCTTCTTCTCTTTGGCGTCTTCATCTTTTTTCTCATCCGACTTTATTTCCTTCTTTTCCTCCTTGACATCTTTGTCCTCGGCACCTTCGTTTTTCTCTTTCTCCGTTGAGGCCTCTTCTTTAACTTCGACTTTCTTTTCACCTTCCGAAGAGTCAGCTTTATCCCCTTCTTTAATCTCCTCTTTAGTTTCTTTTTCTTCTGCTTGAGTCTTCTCAACTTCTTCTGAAGTCTTCTCCTGATAAAACCAAGGTAGTTTTATACAATTACAGGCATTTGCAAAACTTTTAAATGAATCACAAACTTAACATTCAAAGAAAATTCCACACTATATTGAATATGTCATTTCAAAATATTGTTTACACAATATGCAATAAAAGGAAAACATAAGGCATACTAAAGCAGTAAGCACAAGAACAATTATAGTTTGAATGCTGCTCACTATCAAAATGTGTGTAAATATTTAGACATGTCTCACCTCTTCATTCTTTTTGGAATTTTCTGAATGTGCTTCCTCAGGTTTCTTATCGACTTCCATCTTCTCTTCCGTGGACTCTGTTTTTTGTTCAGATGCAGAATCCTTCTGGTCGTCTTTGCTCGGTTCCTCTATTTCTTTCTTTTCTGCATCTTTCGTTGCCTCCTGTAAACACAATTTACGCACTGACAATTCGACAATCCAAAATTTTCGTCAAAATTACACTAAAATTCATCGCAGCACTTATTATACTTTAGAAAAAAACCTTTAAATGAAAAGCATTTCAATCTAGAACATGACACGTGATACTAATATCAAACTACTATAGAACTTGTTAGAGAGAGAGCTATGCAGCTACGAATACACATGATGGGTCAATTGTGAACTTAGACTTTACCTTCTCTTCTTCGACGCTTTCCTTGTTCTGCGGCTCTTCTGCAGCTTTAGCGCCTTCTTTAGCAGACGGTTCCTCAGTATTTTCATTACCCTCTTTTTCTTTCTCTGGCTGATCTTTCTTCTCATCCTCAGGCTTCTTCTCGTCGTCCTTCTTTTCTTTTTCCTTATCTTCCTCCTTCACCGACGGTGCCGGTGACGCAGTTGTCGAAGGGGTTGCTGTTGAAGTAAGAGCAGAAATACTAATGTCACCGTGTATCGTTGAACAATGGAGACAACAATAAAAAGACCACCATACAAGGCTGATTTAATACAATTGACTATGGAACAGTTCATGACAAAACAATTTTCGCTGGAGTATTTTAGGCGAGCAAGTGAATAACTGTTGAAATAATGAGCATTTTAAACCTGAGTAATAACACTGAATCTCACAGGGCAGAAATCAGATACAACTGAAGAAGAAAGGGGCATTAATTAAAATGGTTGCCATCAACATTCGTCTGCGGACGCCACATAATGAAACTCTTTAAAATACTTTGTACTTATTAGGCCTCTAGAACAGTGTTCAACAATAAATTTAATTGATTAAGAAAGGCTGCAACACGAATATGCTAGTAGTAAAACAGTGATATTGTTTCAACTGGTAAGCTAGAAATTACCTGTGCCAGAGGTGGCTGCGCTCTTCATATCCGGTGGAATCTCAGGGGGTTTGGTCAGAGCTTCTGGCATTGAATACTGGCCATTGATTTCTTCGAATTCACAAGCCTGAGTTGGGAACATACAAAAAAGATTAGCAGTGCAATGCGCGATGATGTGAATGACATCAGAAATACACAGAGTGAAAAAAAGCAAGATCTGAATCACTAGAAATGAAACATCAGATTTTAATCTTTGCTGGTCCTTGCAAAAACTTATCTATTTTTATTTTAAGACCATGAAATTATGTTAGGTGTAGACTTCCTAGCTACAATGCAGGCAATCTCAAGAGCGAAGAGAAAGGACCATTTCGTATGGACTGTAAAAAAAGAGGGAAATCTATGGACGGAAGTTTACCCCACATGCGATACCCTGTGCATAAGAAGCAAGTTAAAAAAACGAGGGGAAAAAACACAGAAGAGATGGTGAATCAGACATGAAAACTGAAAGACGCGAAGTAGGCCCGAAAGATAGAAGTCCCGACGAGACCTGTCTCTAGCTGAGATAACCCAACAGTATCCCGTTGGGAATGTTAGTGCCTATGGCATAAAATAGACAAACCTAACTAACATAAATCTCTTGTCTATCGACCGCTTCGTGAGAAGTATGTCCATAAAATTACCTTCAGATTGTGATTATGAGTTGTATAACCATCGCTAAAGCGAGCAATAAAATGTCAATCATTAATGAAAAATACGTCAGACACTTGAAATACACTCAGTAGACAAAAGCAATTTAACAAATGTTTTTGAAGTTCGACATGACTATTTATAACACATGTCACATTTTTTTACATAGTACCATGAAGCGGACTAAAGTTGCACAACACCACGAAACATATCTTCTCCTAGATGAGTGACACAAAGACATTGAACAGCCACACACCTTCTTCCTTATGAGCGACATGACGCCAATGCGAGTGAGGACGTGCTGCCTGCTGAGCCCCTCTCTGGGCACGCCGTCAGCAAAAGTCTCGGCGTTGTCGTTGCCCGGCTCGCAGAGGTGCCGCATGAACAGCGACGTGTACGCACGGAAGCACTTCTCGCTCTTACCGCGCAGGTCACGCACCAACCTGCACAAAGTGGCAGCCTCAGTGTTGATAAACAAGGGCAGGTTGCTTAACAAGTGAGGTAAGAACGAGCTCCATCTTTTCATGAAAGAAATACTTCTGTATTCTTTATTTGGCAAGACAACTTCACTATTCCTAACGAGAACCTAGCGCTAGCAAAATGTACGAGTTTGCTCCGTTTCAGTTGATTCTTATACCTTTATGAGCCTTTATAAAAATCATTCCAAAATGGTACCAATTAAAAAGTAACAAACTACACTTTCTCAAGACTAATGGTTATATTACAGTAGCTGTAATTTCTCATATTTCGATCCTCAAATCGAAATTAGTTGACTGAAGACTATTAAAATTAGTTTTTGTTTCTTTTCCACCGTCACCATTCTTCAATCAACAAGATCAGGAACTTTGGTGAGCAACAGGTTTACGTGCAAACAATCACTGACAATCATAACGGCGAGCATTTTTACATTTTTGTCTCGCTCATCTAATGGCGTTTTATATGATAGCTCTAAAATATAAGCTAGCAGTTACAGAAAATATTTTTACGATCTTGCTATGATATCCACAGGTAATCACTATTCGCTTAGACATTTCAGATTCGCAGTGACAAATCAAACGCACAGTTATGCTAGTAGGACAGCATTGAGCAGCATTAAATTTAATATTCCCACCACTGAGAGTTGAACGCTTCTTGTGGAGGCATGCCGTAGCGCATGACAGCATTCAGGAAAGCCTTGCGTTGACGAGCGTTGAAACCAAGAACCTGCGACCAATCAATGAGACAAATTAGGAAATCACAATAAATAAGTAACACCACAGAGTAAGCTACATAACCACAAAAGGTTGAACTATTAACCATTAAACAATAGAACATCAATGTCATTAGTATATATTTATAGTTAATAATGTATGTATAATTTATACACATATATACACACAGTATGGACTATAAAAAGTAAACCCAAATTTAGATGTTAATAACTTTACAGTGAATGAAGATATTTTTTTTTTTATTAGGTGGAAGATATGTTTTCCCTAAAAATGTTATGTCACATTAAAATTGTCTGTAATGAGATAAATAACAGTAGTAAAAGTGTGAGTTACACATGACATTTGATGAGGTCATTTTGTAATATTCTAAAAAATGAGTTATAAGTAACGCGAGCTTCTTCCAGGAAATCTCTGTTCAAATTTATTTCGAACTTCCTCCCCGCATAGACGTTGCTGATGAAAATGCTTTTCTCTTTAGCTAGTTGCATAACAATGGGTTTAGTCACTTGAAAATTTACAATTAAAGATAAATTCTCAGACGACTTGCTCCTTATTTATACTCGGATTTAAATGTTTGCAGCCAGGATACTATCTCTGTGTAATGCAACAATTGAAACTGAAATACGAGTACCTCAATCCAAAGTTATTAATATTTAAAGCTGGGTTTACTTTTTACGGTCCATACGGGATTTATATTTATGGGAACAAAAATTATCATTACATGTATTTACCAAATAAGGTAAGAAGAGAACGTCACATATATGAACAAACTCATTGCACTCACTAATAATTTTCATTATTTAATAAATTTAGGCTTACCTAGCCACAACCAAAACGATTTCAACAGAGCGTAGAGAAGGGACCTTTGAGTCTGGGTATGGACTGTAACGCTGAATATTGTGTGTTGAAACACGATTTTTTGCACGTAAAAATAGCAAGTTAAGAAAAAGGAGGAAGAAAAGACAAGAAGAGATAGCAAAGGAATGAAAATAAAGGAACAAACTGGGCACGAAAGGAAAAAGTTCCATAAGCCGATTTGCAGCTGGGGTAAACAAGATCTCCTAGGACGCCAGTCCTTGAAGCACATAACAGATACATCTAACTATTAGGTTAGTTAGGTTTAATACCTAATGGCTATCATGTGCCTTATAACAGATCATGTGCAACAGATAGACCTAGTTTTGGGGGGATAAAATATTTTTAAACGCTCGAATATACTTCATTGCAGTGAATTTCCTACGAGGATTAAGACTATGTCTCTCCTTTGCGAGAGTAACTCGAGTAATCAAGAAAGTCAACCAATATGAGAATAAAAAAATGCAATGAACAAAATCCCACTGAAACCGAATAAAATATGAGATGGTCAAATTTCATGAAAGCCGCGTTATTCGACCACTCTGGGAACATCGGTTATCTGGGTGAAAAAGAAAAACGAAGAAATCATCTGGCCGTGGAGCAAATATTGCAAACGAACCAAACCTCGATAACGCCACCGTACCTCGATGTTGCCACCGACGCGTGCCAAGAGAGGCGGCAGAGGACGATCGCGGTCTGAGCGCTCCCCACGCCGTTTGGAGCGACGACTGCCATCACCTGAACACCGTACACAACACGTTAGCGTCGGCTCAAGTACTATACAACACCGAGGTACTGTAAGTGCAACTCGCTCGTAAGCAGGCCTCTGTTCATTGAAGACAACTTTAAAATCAAGGTGAAAGCGATGGAGATCAAATTGAAAAAACATTTCCATTAAAACAGGTTGTTTCGACCATCAAGGTCACTCATCAGCAGTCGTTTGCAATGAGGTACAAACACATGTGCTTACTAAAATATAAATGATTCCCGATACGAGATATTAATACGTAAAACTAAAGGAAGAGGTGAAAGCTAAATAATTTGATGAAGCGAAGCGCTTTTCATCGGAAATGACTCGATGTTATTGAGGTATGATTTTGATCAGCTAATGGGAATGCAAATATTCTTGATTCTAAGGTATAGTTTATTGAACCTATGCTTGCAAAATCCTGCTGCAAGACAAGAATTTTACAATTTTTGGCATGGGAGCATATTGTTAAAGGAAAGGGTTACTTAAAGACAAGAAGCTATGAGCGTTTAGAAGATTAAATGAACATTAAATTATTATAGTGCTGTGCAATTTATTTCCCCCCACTCAAGCTTCTAGCGGAGAACAGTTGTGATCAACAAAGTACATCAACAACCAAGATCAGATAGGTTATAAGTTAGAGCATTCCTGACCATGATACAACGAAGGTGTTCCCAAACGAGGAAGAAGAAGGAAGGCACTTTCTAGAATGGAATTAGGGAGGTAAGATTAGTGTAAGTTTCCCTAACCACAACGAAAGTGACCCCACAAAAGGGAACACTTAGTATGGTATCAAGGGAACAAGGATTCACGCATGGACGAGGCGTATCCCAACACCTTGCGCATGGAAAATGGAAAGCTGGAAAGGTTTATGAAACTAGATAAAAAATGTAGAAAAAGGCAGCAGTGAACCGAGAAATGACGGTCGATAATGCAATAAAAACTGAGAAAAGGTGGTAAATAACATAGCAAAAAATTATTCTATTCTAACTAAACAAATGCCTATCTAATCTTCAGCGAAGGCTCTCGCATTTTTCCCCTGTAAGCGCCGATTCCCACAGATAAAATAGTTTTATCCAGATGAGTGGAATTGAAAGCAAACATACTTTTGCATAGTCACCCATAATATAACAGCGATTTTTTCAATCGTAATGCGTAGGATTTAAGAGGAACGCACGTGCGTAAGACGTTAGTAATCATGCATTAGTGATGAAATGGTTGATAATGCACATCTATAAAAAAGTTAAACATGGACCAACGAGTTGATATTATGGAATACTCAACAGCAACAAAAAATATACCTGCATCATACCGAGAAGTTGAGCTTGGCTTCATGGATATTATTTCTTTCGGTAAATAAATAGAGCAGGAATGATGTCACGAACCTGAAAATCCCTCCGCTACAACTAAGGCGACCTTAATTGTTCCGACCTCTGCACCCATCGAGAAGCAGAACAGTCAAATATATTCACTCGACACCAATAGCGGCAGTCGCATAATAGAGCAAGCCATCTAATCATACTCCAAAAATAATTGATGCAACCTTTTCTCAATTGCTCCATCAGTGGAAAATGAAGATCATTTAGGGATGCATCCCCACAAAAAATAAAACCAAGTTTAATGCATGTTTCATGCGAAGGGACCCACCGGTCGGTCCCTTAAAATTTCCAATAAAATATATGCATTTATTAGAATAACATTTTCATTCAAGAAATATACTTCATGTTTACTCATTTCTCTTTATGGAGGGTTAAATAATGCAAATCAATTGAAAAGATTAAGGGTTTATTAAATAAGATATAAATAATTCTTCAGAAAATGACAAAACTAGAAAACTATTTCTAAGTAAATTGGGTCACTTTTACACTTTTTGGCTATGTTTAGTTGCAAAACAAGGGACACAGAGGAATGGATTTCCTTCACATACTACGCAATACGTGGTAACTTTTTTTGCCTTGTTTTTGGCAACTTCAGAGTTTTCGTTTCTTGAAAGCCTCTCGTAGCACCCTCTGCATCTTTTCCTATTCTTCCTTTTTGGTCCTTCACTTTCTTTCAGATAGTGTACAGACGGTCCTGATATGTTCATAACATCTCTTCCAGGTTTGACATGTTCCTGGTTGATGCCACGAATGTAGTTGAGAATTATTGATTCTTTGAATATGCGCAGTGACATTTTCTTTTCAGCATGAAACTTATTGTATAAAATCCATGCATTGACTACAGACGATCCACACAACATTTCGAATGCTACTTTTTTGTACCAGTTCCAAGACTTTTCGAGCGGAGAATAGTGTGAAAACATTTGGTTTGATAGATGAATACCTCGTTTACACACATTATAATCTAGGACACTCTGAGGTTTCGTGACGGGTGCACCTGAGCGACTGACCTTACCTGTGTCAATTTGAGTTGCATCATGCTCAGGAATGGTTGATAATGTTATGACATTTCTTTCATCTTTCCAGTTGAAAACTTTTACTCCATTTTCATTTTGTAAAGCTTTTATTTCTCCTCTTTTGAGTTTAGCTTTCATGACAGTCTTTGGCAGATCTCTTCTGTTAACTCTTACCGTACCACAAAAGTAAGTTTTTCTTTGAAGAAGATATTTGGCTAGGGTAATCGAAGTGTAATGGTTATCTGCAAATAACGTTGCTCCTTTATTAAGATAATTTTCAAGTAATCTTACTACAAGAGACTCCGTGCGGCTTAGTGGAGGAGTGACCACTCCAGCACCGGAATAGAACTCTAAGTTCAGAGTGTATCCATCGGGAGTGCAGAGTTTGACAAGTTTCCAGCCATATTTATGACTGTCCCCCGGAATGTGCTGTCGAAACTTGACACGTCCTCTGAAAGGAACCCAGCTCTCATTGATCACTACGTCAGATCCTGGTTTGTGAAGTGTCTGATACTGTGCTACTATCATGTCGAGCAACTTCCTGATTTTGTGATCTCTTCCTACATTCACTTCGTCACTATTGGAAAAATGGATCATTCGTAATAACAACAGGAAGCGGTCTTTGGTCATCGTTTCTGGTACTATTTTGTTTTTATACAGGCACATTTTCGACCAATACAGTTGAATTTCGGGGAATGAAACTAATCCCATGTACATGGTAAGTCCAATAAATTTTTGAATCTCTTCTTTATTAGTAGGAACCCACTCAGTCATTTTCCATTTGCTTGCTGCAACTGAAGCTAGTCGTTGTTCAGCATTTCGGTTGGTTTCAACTACAATCAAGTTGATGATGTCATCTGTTATTATCTGCTGGAAAATATCAATTGGCCAAACTTTACCATCAGAAGACGATGGCGGTCTTAGAAATACTTCTTCCTTTCCAGTGAACTCGTGTTTTCGATTTGTCTTGGTAACTGGCTCCCATTCAGTATCAAGCAACTGTACATTGTTCTCAATAACTTTTTCATCGATGTTTTCCTCAAAACCACCGACATTTTGATCGTCATCAGGATCAGTGTCTTCACTTGAAGAAGAAATTTCAATATAGGACCATTCATTGGCAGGCTCCGTGTCTTCTTCAACATTCATAGGAGGTTTAATATCGTCAGAACGTGATTCATATTGTGCTTCTGGTTGCCCTTGACCATGGAAACTCGATGCTTCCATGACGACATCTGAAAATACGATTAAAAACATATGGAATGAAAAAAAATTAAAAGGGACCCACCGGTGGGTCCCTTTGTATTGCAGCAAGTAAATCTTACATCAAAAGCGAAGGACACCACCTGATAGAACTAGATTACCTTAGATTAAACTCGTTTGCCCGAGCGACAGACGCACAATTCTCGCGACGAAAGCACGACCGGCACTAAAGTTACAGCTATTTGAATGCTCCGCAGTAGACGCAATCACGCACTTTTGGAAATCACAGGAATCTTGTTAAGGCTTCAAATATCTCATTATAATCCCATTGAGTTGCTCAAATAGTCCCGTAAACGATTAGAATATCAATGAAAGAAGAAGCTAAACCAATTTTAAGCCCATTTCAAATGAAATTGATCACCGATCAAAATTAATTACCTTCATTCTTCTCATCGAATTCCTCGTCGTTGTCATTGTCCGAGGGGAGGGAGAAGTCGGAGTTGTAGTCCGAGCCCTGCTCTGCCTGCCAGTTGGCGTCCTCGCGGCCCTCGGCAGCGTCATTGTAGTTCACCTTGAATGAACAAGCATCAAGTTCAATTACACAAACCATCTAAGCTTCAACACATAATTAAATGTCATAGACATGTGTTACCATTTATCAAATCAAGTAAACACGTGGGACTAAGAAGCTTGTTTGTAGCAAGGTAAAAATGAGGTTAACCTAAATTGTCAAAGAATGATAGTTCAGTTCTTCAATACGACCCGTTCACAATTTGAATGTAGCTCTCGACCCGCATAACCTGAACATCATAATTTCCTAACTTCCTTACTTTAATCTGTTCCCACAAATCTAGACATACAACTAAAAACAAGAAAAAAATATTAGTTCTCTTTAAACACAAAGTTATTAACGTTTTGAACTTGCACTAATTTCAGTAAAGTCTCCACAGCTTACAATTATAAATTTATTCTAACGTACAAACAGTGGCCAAACGCAAAGAAAAATTTTCGTCCAAATTAGCAAACCGTTCAAAGTTAGCTCAAAATTCAGCTTATCGCAAGGAATGTTGATGGTGGTCATCTAAAAAAATGTATTATTTGTATTCCATACATGACGTAGAAATAAAATTCCCAACTCTCAGCATCGTTATAAATTATCTCACCATGTTTCACAGCTTTCTTATTCTAAATTTTCAAAAAGGGTGAGTTACTTATGGTTACTCTGTACATAAATTCTTCAGTACTTCAATCGTGCTTATAAGTAATGAAAAAATATACCAAAATGTGGCACTTGCAATAAGTTATGGAAGTCAGGATGTGTGTCATTCTTCCTCATTAAAAACCAGCGGAAACAGCAGTAAAAATGTTATCTGATGTGGTAAGTGCTCTAAAACGTTTATATTAATGCGTAGAAAGTACTGCCAAAGTTCAAGTGCTGAGAGCTCAGAGACTACCGAGGTGCCTGCCACCAACCCACGATGCATCCATTACTCAAGCAACGTTTATCTTACAGCAATGCTAGACAGTACATGGCGAAACTCGAGGTTTATTAGAGCTACAATGCTATACACGATGTCTCAAAATATTACGAACTAACCATAACCGATAGTTTCTGCAGGTTGAAAAAGCATAATTTACCCTATGGAGGAGTATCTAACAGTGCTTAGCTGAAAAGTTACGGAGACTTGAAATGTCGAGGCATCAATAAGCCACCCAGGTTCCTTAAATAAGACGCCCCTAATCTGTCCATGGGGGTCATAAAATGTCATGGGACACTTCAAGAGTTTCGTGTAAAAACACCAGTTCTGTCCGAAGACAAACTCCTAGGCAGGATTATTGATGCTGTTCAAGGATTGCTTAAACTAATGGCGTCTTTGTACGGGTAGTACCTCCACGTATGCATCTCAAAAGTTGAGAAGAATTTCGAATACCTATCTTGAGTAAACAGCTAACCATGGACTGTTTTCCTACTTAGTTGATTTATCAGAAATTACCTTATACATTTACTCGACGGCATGCTCACACTTACGCCTTCGTCTCTTTTAAACTTGACATTTTGGATACCGCTTGAAAAGATTACATTATGCTTATTTAACCTTTAGGAAATTCAGATTGAAGTTTGTTCGATGAATTCTGGAAAATTTATACACACATATACAAGCAAAATAGTTAGATACAGAAAAAGTGGTGATGAGAACAATTTACTACTGTAGACCCTTTGCTATTTCTTCAAAGCCCTTTAAACCCGTCCTGCAGGACCGGTTGAATTGCCATCACTAGCGTACACGTACCGCCGAGAAAGACTGCACTCATTTCAAGCTAGAACTACAATGCACTTGTGAGTATCGTTTCCAAATGGACACAGGAAAATTATGTCAGATCGAATATTCTAGTGTACCTGTGTACGGGCGGGTATCGAATAATTGGATCTTGTATTTGTGCTACGGATCTAATCGTATGTTTTCGAATTGTGACGGTCGGACAGACGAGGCTCATTACAGTGTACAGTGTAACAATGAGATGAAAAGAAGTAAGAACAATACCTGCTTCCTGATGCGCTTGCCCTTGCCGAGAGTACGAGCGAGATCTTCCTGCTGCTGCTCGTAGTGGTGACGCAAGAGACGCTCCCAGTACTGGTTGTCGGTGGTCTCTGCCTCCTGCTTCAGCACCTCCACATCTTCTTGCTCTTCCTGTCCAACACATCAACGTATTTATACTCAAGCTCGACCCGATGTACGGGTATATTTTGCTTACACATATACTTAAGGTGGTTTACGAGAAGTTGTACATGGACTTGAAACAACTCCAAATTTTAAGGCATCGAGAGTCGTTTTCACAATAATAAAACGCATTATATAACAATTTAAATCAAATAATATTCAGAGTGAAAAAAAGATTTTACTAAATTTAAATAAACTACCAAGTCATTATACGATGGCAAATGAGGTAAGCGCACAATCTTCCACATTTTCTAAGATAACAGGACGAATTCTTTTGATGGAGAATGAACATGAACGCAAAGAGCTTACATCTTCTCCTTCCTTGGTGACGTAGGAGGCGACCTTGAAGGAGCTGAGGTACTCGTTGGCCCAGTTCTCCTTCTGCTCAATGCCCTCCCTGGAGCGGTCCAGCAGCTCCTCCACCGCCTTCTCGTCGTAGTGAATTTCTTCGTCTTCCTTGCCCTCCTCTTCTTTGAACAGCTCTTCTGTTCCGAACCTAATCAAACACATTCGGGTCAGGATTCAACAATTGCCATCAAAATATTGAATGAAATCAAATAAAACTATCATAAAATTGTTTGCATTGTAGTTCCAACAAGTCTCAAGTAAAAATGTTTACATGCATGTACGGGCATTCGTACAACAGTCAACGGTTGACTGGGCCCCAGTATTCTTACAATTCAAATACTGTAACAGGGATTTCGATAGATATTTTTCATCTTAAATATACCATGTTTTCACAACTACACACACTAAGGCTTTTTTACACACTAATAGAAACAGCCCATTCGTAATATACAGGGTCAAGTTAGAAGAGTAAAGAAGCAATAACTCACTTGAGGATGTCGTCGAGCTCCTGCTTAGAGAAATTAGCAGAATTTTTACCGCCCATGCCCGGGCGCACGACGAGATGCGTGAGCATCATCTTCCTCTTGGCCACCTGCGTGACTCGCTCCTCAACGGAATTGCGCGTCACGAACCGATAGATCATCACCTAGCGTGCGGAACACCGAACACACACCCAATTAATGGCACGAACCAAATGATATTCAGCCATATACGCAAAGACCGTTCGTAAAAGCTTTTTTCTTCCCAATAAAAACATTATTTCAAGAAGTCAAGTGATCAGTCAGCACGCACACCACTCTAAAAACACCGACTTTTCGTCAAACACCTTGGCGTTTGTAGCACCTAAAATCGAGCTAGTAGCAGCACCCAGTAACTGTTAATAATATACTCCTCCCGCTCGTCATACCTCTCTCGCAACCAATACTTCTCCCCAAAAAATGGTAAAAATCGCGACTGTGCTCTACTTTGGCAACCTTTACAAAAATTGATAGCCAAGTGATTTCTCCAATCTGATGAGATGCTTTACAGACAAATTTGGTTCCAGCGATGCCACTCTCATATTTCTCTTTCATCAATTTATTGGTTGTGACAACCTGTAGCATCAATTTGTGACATTCCCAACTTAACTTTCTCACCTAGATCTCCGAACCACCGATAGAATTATCATAATACTTGAACACCGCACTTCTGAAGCATTTAATTTCTAAATACCTCAAAATTTTCTCTTTGTTATTCTTCGTCTTCATGTCTTTGTGCTATACAAAATAATTCGAAGTCATCGTACATGCTTCCCCATGAACTTGTTTTGCTTTCATGTCCAGACGTTTGCACAAGTGAACCTTTTCAAACGCTCTCCTAACCTACCTTTTTCCATCTTTCTACTCGTGGCGACCCACGATCTGACCGACTTAAAAGTCTCTTGAGAATGTATCCTTCCATTTAATCTCAAAATCATTCCTCCAACATTCTCAATCTTTACATACCTCATCACAGTTCCCTCAGTAAAATGTACGTCACTTCTGAATGTTGTACAACCTTTCATTTTCGGTCATAATTACATGCAGTCTCAGATCTGAATACACAGTTAATGCATTTTTCAATGTTGAAAGAAAATTATTACGCACATAAGGACGACCATTTTAACGTACGAAAACAAATTCATTTCTACTACAACCAAATATAAGTACACTAAAAAACTGGAGATATCTCATAAACCAATTTCAACCCCTTTTTAACATTTAGTAAATGAATAATTATAGTGAAGCGCATTTAAAATTAAAGAAAAATTAGGCAACACTGTTAGTAAGAATGTAAGTCACCCAAAACATAAGATTATTTCTTGAATAGCTCAAGGAAATGGAGCATTGTATACCTTATTGGTTTGTCCGATACGATGGGCACGGGAGAACGCCTGAATGTCGTTGTGAGGGTTCCAGTCCGAGTCGTAAATAATGACGGTGTCGGCCGTGGCCAGGTTGATGCCCAGGCCTCCAGCACGGGTGGACAGCAGGAACACAAATTGCTGGGCATTGGGTGCATTGAACCTAAAAACACAAAAGGCGAGATGTTATGCTTCCAAAACGAATGAAATCCCCACTATGATAATTTGCTTTATTTATGTACATATGTATATATTTCCCGTCTGTAACACTTCCAATATATACAGGGTGGCGCACAAGTAACGCACCCTTTTGAAGGTAAATTTCAAAGATTTATTACCGCAATATACACTGGGTATCTGTAGACATGATACGACATGTATCCAGTAAACTTTAAGAGTTCCTCTATCGCTTGCAATTAACCCTATCGTAATACCTTTCATAGTTTATTTATTATTAATTTTTTAAAAGGGTGCGTTACTTATGCTCCACCCTGTAAATATATATATCTCTATCCTGTCTCCAACATTCAGAATACTTGAATGGTATCATAGATACCATTCAAATGATATAAAAAAAATGGTATTCGCTTGCTTTTGTTAACATACCAAAAAATATATCGTGGCAATGAAAATTAAATCTGTTATTCAAGAAAATGCAACTTTTCGCGAGGAAAAAGATAACAAATTTTTCCAAAAACTTCTTGGCTAATATTAACAAATACAAAGTTGTTGCTTGCTCGTCTCTCTCTCACGCTCTAAAGGGTGCGCACCAGTACCAGTTTCAAGACTTTTCGAGCGGAGAATAGTATGAAAAAATTTGGTCTGATAAACACCTCGTTTACAAACATTATAATCTAGGCCACTCTGAGGTCTTTATACCCTCTTTCACGCTCATGAGGGTGCTCAATAACCGTCTCTGTGATTAGAGTTTCACCAGTGCACAAGTGCAAGAATATTTTAATTGCAGGCACTATTAGGATGGATACATTTGTTCGCCATCCATATACGAAAAATTTATTGAAGGAAAATATCAAATCCCGTTATGTTTGATGGTCGTGTACACAAGTCGATTATAAAACTGTTGAAAATAACACTAATTAGTGATCAAATATCCCTTCCTTGAAATAGAATTCATAAGAGACGCATATTTGATGGCAATACACCAAGAACCTGCCGAACTGAAAGCATGACGAGCAACTATTGATATTTAAAACATACTAAGACTAAAACAAAGAATCTTTTGAGAAGTTGTGCGTTATTCTTGAAATATTGAACTGAAAACTAAGAAAATCCTAACCTAATTAAAAAGATGTGGAAATTACTGTACAGGAAAAAACTTGACTTCTTAGCTGAATAAAATGAAGTCCGAACTATGTGCTTCACAAAAACCCAGCTATGAAACTTTCAAGAAAAACACGTATATTTCAATACACATATTTCAAATAAACTATACAAGAACAAACCTATCAATGGACTCCTGTCTCTGCGAGCCGGTGATGCCGCCATCGATCCTCTCATATTTGTAGCCATAACCCTCAAGGAAGTCCTCAAGGATGTCCAACATTTTGGTCATCTGAGAGAAGATGAGCACCCTGTGGCCGTCCCGTTTGAGCCGCTTGAGCATAGAATCGAGCAGCAGGAACTTGCCGGACGCCTTGGTGAGGGCCGAGACCTCGTACATGCCGTTGGGCATTTTGGCGGCCTCCTCAGCGGCCGCCGGGAAGAGGTACGGGTGGTTGCAGCACTTCTTCAGGTCCATGACGATGTTCAGGAGGGACACTTGCTGGCCTCCACCTCGCGAGTTCAGGGCATCAAAGTTACGAGTCAAGATGTATTTGTAGTACTTCTTCTGCATCGTTGACAGCTCCACGCGGATGATGAACTCGGATTTTGAGGGCATGTTCTGAAATGGCATCAAAGTTTTCAATTTAGTACTTGAATACCCGACAAAAGACCGATGCACTTCTCGCAAACTTCAAACGCTCGTTGTCTGACCTTCATTTAATCCCAATTAGAGTTTTCATAGAATTTAGGAATAGAAAGACAGAAAATTAAAATGCACAAGAACCACTTATACAAAACTTCACTTATTTTCATCATGGCCCAGCCACCAATACTCTAATGCTGTCTCTTTTGGTCAATTATGGTCTTCCGCAATACCTTACCTCTTGTGAAGTGAAAACGCACGACAGAATAATGAACCAATTTTTAGCAGTACATTTCTCTACGCGGATGAAAAGCGACGAGGTACATTTCTCATTTTTTTTTCTTTTTTACCAGATGAAACGTAAATACGACTAAACAACACCAGCCTGTAACAACGACTGTAAGGTATGAAGCCTAATACTAAATCCCCATAACAATAAACTTCCTTTCAGAACAATCTAGTTTTGGCTTCTGTAAAATTGTTACAAGTTTCTTTTACTCACGAATTCACAGTTCAAAAACAACCAATAAGTACTTGAACTTTCGCGTTGTATTTCAACTGTTTTAAAGTCTTCTTAGAACAAAATGTCAAAACATCTTATGCAAACTTCTATCCGCTGTACTTCATAATGAACTTTCAAAATATACTAATTCAGTCACATGACACCAACTCCAGATAACAGGGCATTCAACAACCAAGCGAATAGCTGGAAACTGCAGCGCGTGACCGAAGCACTTACACAATTGTGAGAAATTACCGTCTGGTTAAAGTAGACAATATTACGTTTTTCGCAATGGAACTCCAACAATATCTTCAAAAGGGCGCAAAATATTCAACACCAATTCATCGTATCCCATTTCGAAATACAAGTTTTTGAAGTAATAAATGAACATGGCAGAAAAATTATCTGCATCAAGATTAACAGCTCGAGTTGAGCCAAAGAATGAGGGTAACAAGAGACCTGCAAGACGTCGGCCTTGAGCCGCCGCAGCATGTGGGGGCCGAGCATGTCGTGCAGCTTGGTGATCTGATCCTCCTTGGCAATGTCCTCGAACTCGTTTTGGAAGGAACTCAGGTCGGAGAACTTGTAGGGCGCCAGGAAGTTGAGGAGATGGAATAGCTCCTCTAGGTTGTTCTGCAGCGGGGTGCCCGTGAGCAGCAGCTTGTACCGGATGTTGTACAAATTCAGCACGCGGAAGAACTGAACACATACAAAGAAAATGCACGTCAATACTTGAGCACATGAACACAATCATCAAAAATTATTGTGCCATCATGACTGCAGTTACTCACACTAACGTCAATTTTTAGATCAAGAAACTGCAGCCTACGTTTGAAAAATCAAGAACTAATCTATAGGCTTAATTCTCAATTCATTGCCGACCAAAATTGAATAGAAATGGGCTAAATCATTATCTAGAAAACTATTACCACTGTAATCGTTACTCACTTCAATTTCTTATGCCAGTTTTAATACGCCATCCGTTGATATTGGTGCGATGGCAGGCCCAGAGCAGCAATGTAAGTATGTTACAAATGACAACATTGCTGCCCCAGTTCAACTAGCATAAATTTATGCTCTACCGTAAATTTGAACAATACAGCACACAGTTCTAAAGCAAACAAACTGAAGAACTGCCAATACTTTACAAAAGCACTGACCCAAGTCAATAGTAGATATAAAAAATCCTCAACTTTGAGAAAATGTGCTTAACACATTGCTCGCGATACGACCCATCGATCGGTCGTGCTTAAGTTCCTGCTGCAAAACGCCCCATGGCGTTCGAAAATTTATAACAATCTTTTCAAATTAATGGTATTTAATGGACTCAGTTAATGTTTGATATTTTTAAAATTGTTAATAACTTGTGACTTTAAATTTGAATATCCAACTCAGTTTGCCCCATTGCAGTCGACGCGTTAAAATAAAAAATTTGCTAGTGGGGTTCCTGGGTGCACTCACTTTGGACTGGCTATTTTTCAGGCGATGAGCTTCATCAACAACAAGACAGGCCCACTCTAGAGAGCCGAGGCAGGCCTGATCCATGGAGATCATCTCGTAGGAGGTGAGCAGCACGTGGAACTTGATGTTGGTAGTGCGGATTCGGGACGCCTTGGCCCCGCCCCTCACCGCGCCCTCGTCAAATGACAACTCGTGCTCGCGGATCATGATGCGCGACTCGCGGTCGCCAACGTAAGTCACCACGTAGAAGTCTGGAGCCCAAGCCTCAAACTCTGGAAATATTTAATGGATTATTTTAGTGGCTGTTGACCACTTTTCAGATATTCTTAATTTTACAAGTAATTATCTCAATAACTATAAGACATATTCAAATTTTCACGCACTATAAACAAAATCATTTACACGTATTTAATCGTACATTCTAAAACTGAAATGCGTAGCTAAAATTGACTCCACTAACCTCTCTCCCAGTTAATGATGGTAGACAGGGGAACTGACACAAGAAAAGGTCCTTTGGAGTGGCCTTCTTTGTACAGGGAATACAAGAATGTGATGGTCTGGATGGTCTTGCCCAGACCCATCTCGTCAGCAAGGATAGTGTCCGTCCCTTGCCCCCACGAGTACCTGAGAAGAACACTTTAAATAGAAGAAACCTGCGTGCCATCCAAATAAACATTGTCAAATGAGAAATGTAGACATCGATTGTACTGAAGTAACAGCCCTGTCAACAGCGAGCGAATAAAGGACTAAGCAATGAACATCAATAAGATTTGGATATATCAGACCTCTTCGAGCTTGTCGCGCGTTTATGATTACTCTTACAGCATAGGTTACTTCCTGTACCACGTGCGTCTTGAGATCGTCACAAAGGCTCATCCGCCACACAACCGAATTTACTGATGGACCAACGGTGAGAAGCGTCATTCATTTTTACGCATCAAAATATTTAAATTAACCCATACAATTTCTGGCACACAAAAAAATTGTATAAGAATATTGGTTGCAGATAATCTAATGCCTCACAAAATCATAATTGATGCTGCAAATTTTTATCTGAAAGTCACGAAGCAAGCAGAACTCGACGACTGGCGTGGGGTTTCTCAGTACAGTATATACTTTCAGTCAGGTGAACCCGTCAGTTCTAGGTCAATTCCATCAAAACGCTAAATCCTTTCAGGACTGCTCACAAAATAATACTCGTCGCATTTCCACGAGTCAACTTTTGCTTTAAAAACTGAAAACGGCACGAAAAACACATGTTGCATTTCGGCATGAAACATGAAGTTAATTCTGATGCAATGGTCTTTTCAAAAGCAGCTCCCCACTACACCATAAAATTAAATGAATTGGTTTCATTAGGATGTCGAAGAAATTTGTCTTTAAAACTATTTAACCTTGCATTTACACCTAGAAAAACCGCTACTTTTCCTGTTTGGTAAACTCAACACAATATTAATACAGAAGAATTAAGTACCATTTTTCTATTCACGCATTTCAACAATCCAACCCCATATCTACGTCTGATAAGGACAAAGCAGAAAATCGCCAAATAATAGTAATTTAATATAAATGCACGTCCTTTACGCAATTGATCTCAATGGTTGATTTTAATACGCGTAGGTCGGCCTTAGCAGGAAGGATCGACCATACTCGAAGTGTATGAGCAGTGGTCTAAGATAAGATGCAGCAAATCGAAAAAACAGACTTATGTCATCTTCATAGAACAATACAGAGAGCCAATACAAATGTAAGCTACTCAAGAAACTGATATTAATTCAAAATGTTTCCCAACAGGTGAGCGGCCAACAGCCAAAATTGATACTTTTTCTCATCCTTAATGACGAGACAGTGATCGCACACGACTTCCCGTATTCCTCGACCTTCATACACGAGTAACACCACACTTTAGTTCAATAAATTTTAGCTTCTATTTCTGCTCTAATCAATTAACTGGGCTTGTGCTCAATAGGTACTGCAGACTCTATGACATGAACACCATGAGAGGCTCGATGCCAGCACATAATAAACCCATGGCGACTCAGATCCATCATCGGATGCACTGGGGAACTTTGGTCAAATATCGCTTTCATCTCGCATTCATTCAAATTTCGTTGTATTGCTACTAAATTTTTTCTTTAGCGTTAGCAAGATCGCGTAGCAAGTCTCATGTGGCATGTTGAGGGGTCTTGACGAGACCAAAATTTTGTTTTCTTAGCCACCTGTAATGTGACATGTACAAAAATTCAAAAAATAAATTCCATAATTAATGAGATTAAAATAAACACTCTTCCACAATTAATACAACAGTATTCAATTCGTGTATTCGAGAGTAATGTCAATTCAAGATTAGATTAGATTATTAGTTAGTTCAAGCCTCCCTATCCGCCACAAAGGCGATCCAAAGAGAGGAAGGCACCATTTAGTATGGACTTAATTAAGGGAACGCGGAATCTTTGTAGAAAGAGCATAGAAACAGTGAATTGAGAAAGAAGATTATAAAACAAGATCAAAGTCGAAAAAGAAAAGTAGGTGCTCAAAACAGGACAGCAGTGAACCAAAAAAAGATGGTCCTTAATTAACAGAGCAAAAACATTTTATTTCAACTAAAAGAAGGCCTACCTAACTCTCAGCACAGAACCTCACATTTTCCTCCTGGGAGTGCTAGTTCCCATAGATACAATAGTTGTATCCCCCTGAGGGGAATATCAATTCAAATCAAAATCCTTCATACTCTTTTCATTTATCCCCCCATAACTTAAAAAGTCCAAATCAGAAATTTAGAAAATGAGAAAAACAGAAGCAGTGACTTTTGAGTAAAATTTTCACGTGAAAAAATATCCCATGCTTATTGAGAAATAGTCCTTCAAAATACAAATCCAAGGCCTGACTATACTCATGCCGCAAATCTAAGAATCGCAGCCAGTCAGTCACCTGAGCCAGTTGACCCCCTCGAGCTGGTAGGGATGCAGCGAGAGGCCCGTAGCCTCGATGTACTCAGGCTGCACCTCCCACTTCTTGTTGAGGTTGGTGGTGGGCTTGTCAGGAGGAGGAGTGTAGCGCCGCGGGGATGACGGCTCACGCTCCTCCTCTCCCAGCTCACGGCACCGGCTCTTGCTCTTCTTCTTGCCCTTCTTCACGCTCCGAGAACCTGGACAAGCAAACTTTACTTCGTTTCGTTGCATCTCTTCTCCATTGAGCACACACAGTAATGGCATAGAAGCAGCCCCACATGGATTGCTGCAAGATGATTTTCACGCCAACATTTTTAACAGTATCGAAGCAATCCAAGTGAGCTAATCTTTCATTATTCACTACGAAACAATGGGATAAAAGTAGCAGGAGATTACTATCCGATTATTTTAAAGTCTAAATACTGAACATTAGACCCTAACACGAGTATGCTTATCATTATCATGGACAATCCAGTTTAGGTGCACGCAGTTTTTCTCAAGAAATTTTTGCATGCCAATAGCTACTAACGTGTGAAGGTAAAGAATTACAGCTCATATTTTGACTAACGTGTAACACTATCTTCAAACAGTTTAGGTATTATATCCTCATTCCTTCAAACGCTAAAACTACAATATATATTAATTTAACATCATTGGTTTCGTCAGACTTGGCGTGGGCCCTTCCACTGCACACAGGCTACTACTGAGATGAACCACAGAAACGCACAGAAGCGCACCACATGCAGATATACTTCACACTAAATCGTAAAAATTGGGCAAGTTCTCTAAAAAATTTGAAGATTAGATCATATACGTTAGTTTAAGCTTCCCTAATCGCTACAAAAAAAAGAGCATATCGAGGAGAGGAAGGAAGAAGGCACCATTTAGTATGGAGATAAGGGAATGAGGAATCTGTGCAGAAGGGGCTTAAAACAGTAAGTTGAGAAAGAAGTAAATGAAACAAGATAGAAGTTGATGAAGAAAGTAGTAGGTGCTGAAAAACAAGACAGCAGTGTACCGAAAAAAGGTGGTCCTCAACATGACAAAAATATTTCATTTCATCAAAAAAGAAGGCCTACCTAACTCTCAGCTCGGGCCCTCACACATTTTCCCCCTGGGAGCGCTAATTCCTATAGATACAATAGTTGTATCCCCATAAAGGGCTAAAAACTGAATTTACAAAAGATCTGTAGCAAACAGAAAGTGAGACAGGCCGATATTATTGTGAAGAACACATTTAGTTCATGAGGTTAGTACCCTTGGCTTGTTCAAAAAAAAAACTCAAGAGCCACAGTAGTATTTTAAAGAACTCGAAAAGAAACGAGCTTCCTCCCCTAAATATTTCCATTTTAATTAAATTTTGTAAGCAACCATTAACTTTGGTTCGACACAAGCTTTCCTCATTTTGAACACGCAATGAAGTTTTTGAATAGAGAAATTTTTACGCACTTGTACAACAGCGGTTACAGCAACTCTCCTCTATACAGAAAGATTAAAGAAAAATTTTAAAAAGAGCGAATTAGAAACCAGGAATATAATGGCAGTAATGATTGGTTAGGTAAGCATAAGACGCACCCGCATCAGCATTGCAGGACTGCCTGAGGTCCTGATAGTACTCGACGGCCGTCTTGAGGCCCTCGATATCCTCATCCTCGTCCTCCCAGGTGGCCTGGTCGTAGGCCAGGTCCCGCCACTTTACCAGGTACTGGGTGATGCCGTCACGCAACGTCCGGTGGTTGATGATGCGGTGAATCTTCAGCCACGACGACTTGATCCCGTACTTGTAGAACCTGCGAACGCCGCGAGTACTGCACTAACGCATGCTCCTCCCACTACACAACTGGTCAAATGTTCTAACTCGGCAAGTTCCGCACTAAACGTAGCACCTAGCAGAGAAGTAATGATGAACCTGAGCAAACAAATGAACTCGGGCACAGTCTGAGTAATGAAATACAGTTGCGTTCTTTTCAAACAAACATACAATGCTAATACAAAACAAAGATTTGTGAGGAATATTTTTGTTAACTACTCGATTGATGAATCAGTTGCAGACTGTTCAAGAAACCTCACAACACGATATCTATACAGGATTTCAATAGCAATACGATAACTTACATCACCCCTTAATTTACTGCCCTAACAACAAATGAATGCAAAGCTTTTGCAATGGGATTCAAGGTAAATAACTCAGGATAAAAAACACCGTCTAAATACGAACTAAAATAACAAGTCTATTCACTATGATAGAAGTACCATATTGGAAATGTTAAAAATATTAAAATATCATTATCACACCATCCATGCCAATAAAACAATAAAAATCAATTAAACAATGCCACCCCAACAGAAACCCTGTCTGTACCTTTCCTCAAGACTGTTGGGATCGACATCAAGGTTTTCCTTCTTGCGTCGCCTGCTTGAGGACGCCACGTCATCATCATCATCCATCCCTGGTATGGGAGGCTCGTCGGGGTCGCACTTCTTGAAGTACGACCGAAGCATCTGCACCACACAATAGCTCAGTCAAATTCTTCTACACAGGTCCATTAAAAGTGTGTACTTGATAGTTTCAATTACGCGAAGAAGCATTGTTGTTTATATTAAAATCACATCAGAAATTTAGAGCGCGAAGTTGCACTAGTAGTTCAGTGAATACTTAAAACGCAAGGAAAGTACTGGAACTTAGTAAACAACAAGCTAGGCAGTTTGCCATAACGAGAGAGCTGATCCAAACATTTTGTCTACAAAAGGCGTAGAAATGTCAACCCTGAATCAAAACAAAAAGTTCATGAGA
>JACJUY010005342.1:11361-25061 GCA_014220935.1 Platorchestia sp. MABIK | reverse complement strand
ACCATCTAGTGTGTTATTAAGACTACCTAAAATCAATACAAAGTGCATCTCCACAGCTTGCGCATAGAAAAACAACGATTAAAGTAGAAGAAGTGCTGAAAAAAGCGGGTATTTGAAAAAGATGATCCGAGACCAACAAAAAATTTATTCTATTTTGCAAAATGCATGCCTAACCTTCAGCTGAGGACCTCACACCTTCCCCCTGAGAGTGCTAATTCTCATTGCTACCATGGTTGCATCGCTCTGAAGAGCAATTGATAGGATCCAAGTATCACATCAGGGATGCACGTGACAAATGGATGTCGAATGAAACAAGAAATTCAATTCTCTTCAACTTCAAAGACCTTCAGCATGACTAGAACTAGCAGCGATCAAATATGAAAGTCCTACGTCCCAGGAAGAGAAAGAAACACGCAAGTGATTACTACGGTTATAACCACTGGAAAGAATGCTCATTGGGCACCAGATACAGAATATTTCTTAAACAGAATTGTGAAGATACGCGTCAAAGTGAATCAAGATTGGATAACATCCAGGGAGCACTTGAGAATAGGAAACGTGGCGATGAATCATCAGACAGAAGTAGGATTGGCTGCTACTGGTTTGCTAGTATTCTCAACTGAAAGTAGGGAGACAACACAGAAGCAGATGCACCACACACGCTCTAGACACAATACATCCTGCAGTGCGAGTAGCTCACAATTGGTATCGTTCAGTCTACACCCACACGAGTTCAGACGTGAGTCCAACAAATTCAGGGTTGCATGTTGTAAAGAGCCTGGATAAGAGGGAAGCTCGAGAAAATGTACTAAATTACTAGTTATAGACTCTAAAGCTCTTTGCACTCACGTGCAACGTTGCTTTCCGGTATTTGGAAAATGAGTGTCATCTATTTGAATTGCACGCATGATATTTCACGAGGAACCTGACCTATACAAATTAGTTTATTAATTGATTTTTAGTTATAGACTACATATTTGAGCACGTAAAAGCACTCCACGTTAATACTTTCAAAAATTTAATTCAATTTTAATTGTAGGAATAAACCAACCTCAACTAATACCATTAAGAGATAAATAAAATTTTAGGCATTAAAATTCAAACCAATGACTGAACAAAATAAATGCAAAAACGTTGACAGTTCGACGGCAACTTACACACACTAGAAGAATGCCAAAAAAAAAATTAAAATCTGACAATCTGGCCAACGTTATGCACAGAGCTTTACGCTGACTCACTTAAATACTACGCGGAGGAGCTAATTAAGTAGGAGAACGTGGCTACAACTATTTTAGAAAGCAGAAGACATAGCCAAGAAACCCAAGTAATTAGAAATGTTAACAAAATCCGAACCTCATTAGCAGAGATTTTAACAAAATTCAAACAACTTAAGAAATCAGGCAAATCAGAAATGAGAATAAAAAATTAGATTAAATGCTAGTTCAAGCCTCCCTAACCGCAAAAAAGGTATTCCAAAGAGAGGAAGGCACAAGTTAGTGTGGAGTTAAGGGAATGCCAAATCCATATACGAGACGCATAGAAACACTAAGTTCATGAACCAAAATACAAGTTGAAGAACAAAGTAGTAGATGCTGAAAAACAGGACAAGAATGAACCGAAAAAGTTAACGAAAGAAAAAAACGTATTCTATGTCAACAAAAGGAAGGCCTACATAACCTTCAGCTTGAGACCTCATAAATTCCCCCTGGGAGAACTAATTCCCAAAGATACAATAGTTGTATCCCCCTGAGGGAGAGAGTACTCGAAATTGCCCTGCAATCGCAACATCACACAAAATACGTAATATTCATGAATGGAAAGCCAAGTTGGGCACCAGGTGCCACGATGAAGAGAAAGGAAGACAAGGGAAGCGCACCTGAGGATGGTAGACCTCCAGCTGCATTTCGCTGATCCATGAGCAGTGCCAGTAGGACATGTCGAGCCACTTCACCAGGAACTCACGCAGGGGCTTCAAGTTGTACTTCTCGGCCTTCTCCTCGCCGACCTTTTCTCGCCAGTTCTCGGGAGGCTTGGGACCGTCCACAAACCTGGCCAAGGAAAATAAATTAGGCGTTCAACTCATAAATTCCAAGAAGTTCAAAATGACTTGAGATATGAGGTGCGAGTCCCTAAGGCTTACTCAAGTCATCCAATTGTAGAAGTTACTAGTTATTTCACAAGACACGAGATCACTGCTGTAGCGTCAAAGTTATAAAAAACACATAAAAGTGAGTGAAAGTGGACCACAGCACAAACTTAACTAACCATCTCAGATTTATTCATTAAAAATCAACGGCGGAGCCTATCATGATTTTCAATCAAGACTCAACATCAAACAATGAACTAAAATAAAAGAAAAATCTCAATTCATCACAGGCAGTATGAACACGGCACTAGAGCCAAATCTGCCACTAGGGCAGGTGCAGTGCGGGCCCGACTCTCACCGCCAGAAGAGGATCTTCTGGACCTTGCCGGGCAGAGGGTCACAGGCGCAGCGATGACAGGTCCAGTCGCCGGCCACCGCCTCGAAGATGGGTGGGTTCAGGCACCAGATGTGGTACGAGTTGGGGCACGAGTCGCAGTAGATCAGGTCGTTGTTCTCCTGCACGGACACGAGCAAGTAGTGGTTAGAACACATCGTTAATGAGGTCCTGTGACGCGTCAGAGTCACTCTCGCAACTTCCCACTAATGACCAGGATCCTTCTATTTTCAAACAATTCACAACTATTATTATCCTACCATTAGTACTCTCCCTACAATTACCATACATGCTTACATTATAAAGAAAGGAGTAAATGCCAGTGCAATCGCAATTGCGAAATTCATTGGAAATATTGCATCAATAATACAAATTAATTCTCTCACATTTATGTCATCTCATTCAACACCTGAAGACATTGCGTAATTCTTATCAAAAATAATTCCATAAGTACAATACAATCTTCTTTGAAATAGCTAGCAGCAAGAATGAATTATCTTACAGCTGCTAATCTGAAATTAGCTTCTTGTGGATTTTCTCACAAAGAGACAACATTAATACAGCATAGAATTGGACGTAAACATTTGCTTACGCTCAATTCAATTACGTTGCTTATGGATGCTCAAGTATCAACTCACCCATTTATTTATTGATGAAAGGCTGCAAATGACATCAGTGATACCTAAAACTACAACATTCGAAATAAGGAGATCTATCATCGCTCGATAACAACTAATGGACCACTAAGTGGTAGCACACATTTCCCATACTTTCAATTCCTTGAAGCTCATTCTTACCGCAACGTAGAAGCCACAATGATTACATTTCAGGCAAAAATCCAATGGACCCTATTTACGCCAACATTATAGCAAACGGTTAATAAGTGCACACCCGCCCCAGGGGCATGTGTGCACTTATGTAAGATACTACGCACTTTGCAAATTTTGCAGAACTCGTTCTTCTGTTCCTCCTCCTTGTCGTCCTTGACGCCATCAGCCTCACACGAGGGGCAGGACCACTTGCCCTCAGGCGCGGTCTCGAGCTCAGGCTCGAGGCACACGAGATGGTAGGCGCGGGGGCACGTGTCGCACAGGATGATCTCCCCGCCTTGCTGGCACACCTCGCAGTAATCCTGCACACACACCACGCTGCTGTACACCACCTATACACTAGCCATTTCTCTTGTGAAACTATCGGCGACTTGCGTGAGTTGTGCTGCAAGTCTGCGGCACTGGGAAAGCCAAAATATGAAGAAGTGTGAAAACAGTCATTTCTCATTTTTTAACTTAATTCATGACTCATTTTGGCCAAAAATGGAAGCTGATGCTAAAAATACGGTATGTCGAATAAAAGATAATTCATCAGCTTCGATTTTTAGTGGTTAAAGGGAGACTTTTAAGTGAAATTCCTACCAGTGAACTGTCCATGTGGCAGAATTACAACAAAGAAAAACTACCCAGGGGAGAGTTAGTATGGGTTGGTTGAGGATTACCAGGCCACATAAAATACGATCTGAAACGAAGGACCATTTAGCACGGTCTTTACAAAACCGGCTATCTAAGCAAGAAGAGCGTTCTCGCACAGGCTACACTGCGCATAGATTCAGCAAGTTTTGAAGGAAGAAGAAAAGATACAAAGAAAAGGTAACAAAAAAGACGTAGAAACTGAAAGAATCAAAGCAGACAAGAAAAAAAAAGAAGTCCTGAAGGCCTATCAATAGCCGAGGTAATCTAACAGTAACTCCACTGGGAATGCCAGTACCCACAGTATAGGACAAGCAAAGCTAACCAACATTTGCTGCATATCATATGCCCTCATAAGGGTTCAACGTAATTGTATTACAGATAAACGAAAGGAGAATCGAGTTCAGCAAGCACTTTAACTACGGCGAAAAAGAATTATAAAGAGCTTTGATTTCAAATTCAATGCTAGTTATAACTCACAACCCACAGATTAAGCTCTAAAGGCCCTATTATATGGGGCAACCAATTGCTCCTAGAAGCAGCGACGGGTGCCTCTGGGAGCAACTGACTGCAGTTGCTGAGCGATTTCTGATCGCCGCCCTTGTTCAGAACCCACGAGCTACTAAAAAAAAGATGGAGTCAGTGCTGGACTGACCGTCGTTGAGTGAGGGTGGTTGCAACACCGCCTCCCACTGAGCCAACATAGACTCGGTCCGCCATACAACAGATAGTAGGATTTAATTAATGTCCTATGCTATGGAATGTTATTAAATGCTACATAAGCAATAATGTATCATTTAAGGCACATAATTAGTCGTAATTGCTGTTTAAAATAAGCGGCATATTAACATTAACCACACATCCGTGATACGTTTCATTTTCAAACACTGTCACTTTTCCATTAAAGTATAATTGAATGTTTGTCAGGTAGTACTTTATTACAAGTAAAGTGGTCAGAGATTTAATAAGTTTAAAACCGTAAATTTATAAGTTTAAACAGCTGAGCTACAGATGATGTAACTATCGAAGCCATAAAGAAATGGAAAAAATCCCCACCTGCCACAAACGAGACAAGAAAAAGAAGTTTGACTCTATGAAGTCAGGTAATTAAATGTGCATTCATTTTAATTTTCTATCATAAGTAGAGGGTAGAAAAGAGGCGATACTTTATTTAGCTTTCAATGATCAAACTATTTATTATGTTTTTTAGACTTGAACCCAACTATTTGAATAAAACAAATGAATGAACTTGATTAAATAATTTGCTGTTTCTTTTGTTTTGTTCTGTGCGAAATAAAAACACAAGTAATTATATTAGTCTGCGAATACAAGCTGTTAAAAAGAACTTGAAAATTTATTAAAATATGTTTTTAATATTGCATTCGCAATCGATTCTCACAATTCAAGATCATTTTCATAGAAGGTAATAATACTGTAAAAGAATTATACTGAATCAATAGTTGTATGACCCTTCAATCTCATCCATTTTTTTAGAGAATAAAGACAATAAATAATACAAGGACATTCAGAAGCGTATAACAAGAACTGAGTTTTCAATAAGTTCTTAATGCTTTTCATTTAATTATGAAATGAGAAACGTCACATGCCGCAGCCATTGCGAGCGCAATCTCCCTCTGTAATTGGCAACGCCATACCGATTGCCTCGTCTGATAGCACACCCACAAGTTGTGTCATTTCAGTTGCCGCAGTCGAGGCAACTGGTTGCCTTGTGTAATAGAGCCTTAAGGCTGTAGTAGCCTGGTGATCACCTGGTGGTCAGTCTCGTAGCCGTCCTGATTGTTGGACTTCTTCTTCTTTTTGGACCTCTTGATGGCAGCCTTGCCTTTCTTCTTGGTGCGCGTGCCGTTGGTCTCGGCCTCGTCCTCCAGCTTGTTCATGTCCTCGGCCTCGGCCAGCATCTGCTCAAACTCGGCATCGCTGTCTTGGTACGATGAATCATCCTGTCGGCACACAAATTCACCTAAGATAAAAGCGGTTTTAAAAAGAATCTATAGCAGAGCATTCAAATACAACTGTAAATGGGAAAAAAATTTCTTTCGGCACATCAATGTAAATCAAAGGGCTAATGAACAATACAACTTTTTCTGTTTATATAGTCCAAGAATATTGCATTGACTTGACCTCATTGCAGGCCATTCATTAGAAGTTATATTAGTTTAATCGAGCATAATACGCTCGAAGATGTAGGTTGATCCATTCATGCTGACTTGTAATCTAAGATTACTTCAAATTAACGATCATAATTGTGTCGAATCGGAGAGCAGAATTAGAATGAATGTAACAGAGAAAATGAACTCACGGAACTATCCTTCTTGCGTTTGCCTAGCTTGATCTTGAGGGTAGGC
Organism: Platorchestia sp. MABIK; assembly: GCA_014220935.1. Classification (NCBI taxonomy): domain Eukaryota; kingdom Metazoa; phylum Arthropoda; class Malacostraca; order Amphipoda; family Talitridae; genus Platorchestia; species Platorchestia sp. MABIK. The sequence continues at coordinate 18,752 of JACJUY010005342.1, read as the reverse complement.
ACCTTGCCCTTCTTGCTGGCCTTCTCCCCTCGTTTCCTGCCTCGCCCCTTCTTTTTACCGCCGCCACTGTCACTCTCTTCTTCCTCCTCCTCTTCTTCTTCATCCTCGTGGCGAACCTTGCGAGGTCGACCGCGCGTTTTGCTGCCGGCCGACTGTTGACAGAACAAGAGAAATCTCATAATGTTGTTGTTCTCAGATATCTCGTCTGAGCTGCACTGCACAGTGACTAAACTCAAATTTCTCAATTTTTTTACAAAAAATTAATAAAGAAGATAAAGCTACACCTGAGAGAAACACAAACACGTTATGCTGCATGCGAGCGTATTCTAAATAAATGGTCACCGTTATATCTGTAAACACAGTGTTGTAATTTAAGAGTTAAACAATCTCCCCATGTAAAGAAAATTTCTCAACTGAAATTTTAACCAAAAATCGATAGAAGCAAAGTCTAGGCACAAAGTGCAATTTTAACTGTTGACATAGATGGAAGTTGGACTCCGTGGTGTACTCAAATTACACGAAAAAAAATTCCAGATGTATTCTTCAACCAGTAGTAAATACTATGTGCTGTCGTCATAGGACTAAATAAAACACGCACGTGGGACGCAACATCCACAACATCCTCTCTCTTACTTGCCATGGAAGTCTACAAATCACGTAAGACCAGCGCCACAAAAAACTAACCTTTCCTTGAGATGTTGTCTCTTGCTCCTCTTCTTCCTCTTCCTCCTCCTCCTCCTCTTCTTCCTCATCTTCTTCTTCCTCCTGCTGCTCCTGCTCCTCGAACTGCTGGGACTGCTGGTCAGGCGAGTCCTCGTCCTTCTGGCTGGAGAACGCTCGCCACTTCGCCGCCACCAGCATCATCAGCTTAGGGGCTGGCACCTGACACAACACCTCCGTTAGTACAATGGGGCAACAAAATCCGCTCACTCCATGCTCCCCTGAGAAGCAAATAATACCCACAGGTAATTCACAAGATTCTCGGTTTGCTGTGGTTTGTTAATATAAATGAAATGCAGTTGCGTGGCTATATCAGTGTAGGAATGAAAGAGCACATCTGTCTACCCTGATAAAATTATTTCATTCCATCAACTACACCTAAAAGTCGATAAGTAGAAGATACTTCACATATGCAGCTCAACGTTGCTGGTGTTCTATCACTAATCTAAGATGGGGAAGACTTGCATGAAATTTTTGCACCCCCTCACTTATAACCTGGCACGCCCAGGTCAATGCGTCACTTAAAAATAACCATCTCCGCAGCTTGAGCGTGACATTAATTTTGCACTCAGTAATTATTCATAGTATGCACCAGTAATGTTCCAGAATTACTTCGAGAATCTCATACAAAAATTTCACTTCAAACACAATGCCTCCTAAAAAAGCCTGCTGATAATCTTTAGCATCCTCAAACGATTGTAAAGCCAAACTACACTCTAATCATAACGATGTTTGAATGCAGGCACAATCATAAGGCAAAAATTAACTATGGCTATCTAATACTAAAACAGCCCAAGATAAATCTGAAACCGAGATAAACCTTGTAACAATTAAACATCGTTGGAGTCTGATGAGAGGTCAAATCAAATATTACTTAAAGAGTCCATAAAAGTGATCTTCTCTTGCTCCTAAAAATAAAAATTAAGAAGAACCCTTGTACAACATACTGTAAGAAATTCCTCACTTGGTGGATAGTTGCGGTTTTGAAGTACTATGCTCTGAAAACCAACATGAGTTGTTTTCTTCAACACAATATTTTTTAATTTTCATTAACAATTAAATGAACTCCATCAGTACTACATACACCGTCTCTTTTCCACAAATAAAACCAAGCTCAATATTTAAATTAAGCCTTCCTTCATAAACATACACAGCAAATGCAAGGACAACATTTCTTACCATTGACCCGCTCACACAGAGAATTTTTCAATGCAATACAGAAGGCTTCTGAAGAACGCTAACATTATGCGCCATCACTGCACATTTTCAATAATTACATCACACATCTTATTTTGGAAAAAAACTGGCAACTGTGTCACCAACTACCTTTGATGGAGCTCATCTGGTGCTAGTTGTAAATCCCTGCTAAGCTTCCTTTGTAACGCAGTCATGCCTTCAAAGCTGTTGCTATTCATGTTCGACCTCTTCTTTGAAGGTCTTACTGTACACCAGTTAAGTACCCCTTTCAATACTTGGATATTGTTGAATATCTTGTCAAAACTAGCACAATATTCACTTGAGGTTGTTTTCAACCTGCAGCAACAAGAGGCACGTAAAGAGCTCCAAAACGTTTAATTTTTAAACATTAGAAAGTAACCACAGAGTCTTTGTAAACAAAGTCGAACTGGCTTCTTTACGAGAGAAATAAGATTTATTCTTCAAAACCTGCATGAGAAACTTGAAGGTCATTCATTTCCCTCACTGAATAACTTTGAAAATTAACAAGATAAATATACAGGTTTACCCCATAATTCTTGTTTTAAATTTCAACAGTCTTTAACAGTTTTTAGGAAGAATTCCACAATTCCATTGAGTTATATTTCGAAAGTTCAAATTCAGGCTTTAGGACTAGGATAACTGGAAAAAGTATTCCTGTAAATACTTCAAGTTTAGGCCGGAAATGAAAGTACCTTAGGATTATCCTTGGCTAGGAGCGGCCTGATGTGCTGCTGGAAGAGCTTGAAGGTGGTGAGGGAGGCGTAGTCTGCAGGTGTGTAGTCGATGTGCACGTCGTTCAGGCCGAAGCTCTCGCACACCTCTGCCACGGTCGGCATGTCGTCTGTGGTCCCTGCAATGCACCAACTTCATTACTAAAGCTCAGGGTTGTAAGACATGAAACAACATTGCAATACAACACAGACCCACTACGTCAAAGAACGATTCGCATAATGACATCACAGCACACAATTCAATATTCGGTAGCATTACAGCACAAAGGGCAATATTTTAGCACAACACGATGGGCAGCATGCTGCTTCACAAAGGGTAGAATTATTTACCGTCATCAAGGGTATCCAGGATACAAGCTCACACAGTTGAACGATCAAGTTCGGCCTTCTAGAGTGAATGAAACTTTGAGCATAGTGCGCGTGGTGCCTGCTATGCACGCTAGTTCCATGATAAACGCTCTCTCACTCAAGGTTGTCAAACACCATGACAGGATTTGAGTCTCTAGTCATTGTACTGCTATTGAAAATACACTCAGAGCATCAGTACAAAATACAGATACAAATCAGAGGACATATGTTTATGAAGGTATTTATTCATAAAGTGGTCTATGACTTCGAATAAAAAATGTTGTTGGAACTTTTTCATTACTTGCCAACAGACATCATCCAATGACTCAAATTTTGTCTATTTTTAATTGAAAAAAATGCATTCAAAACCACAGTTAACCATTGGTATAGTAGTCCTATTTTTGAATGGTGAGATTTTAGATAGGCACGTTTTCATAACTATCATATTAATTTCATCCTTCATAACTACAAAGGTTATCCCAAAGAAGAAAGCAATATTCAGTAGGGAATCAAGTGGAAAAAGGTTAATCTACACACAAGATGTCCCACTCACACTTTGCATAGGAACAGCTTAATTGGAAAAAATTGATTAAGATGGCAGCTGAAACCAAATGTGCTAAGTACAGAAAAAAAGACAGCACTAAATTGAGAAAAGATGGCTTGCAATGAAACAAAACATTTCCTATTCCAAGCACAAAAAGGCCTGCCAAACCTGCAGATCAGAACACCACATTTTCCCTCTGGGATTGATCATTCTCATATATGGAATACTTGCGCCCCCATGAGAGCATGTTTCAAAAGTTCCTTTTAGATTCTCCCAAGGTTTTTGATACTTTGCTCATGAAGTTGTTTTCACTAAAAAAAAAAAAGAAAACTACAGCAATTCCATTTCAACCCCTCCTTTCAAAGCAAATAGAAGTCCTGAAAATAATCCCGCAGGTTTCTGAAAATATGAGCCTGCACACGCTTACATAATGATACCAAGGCAAATAACACTAAACATGAGGCATCCCTTCTTCTCTATTAACAACTGAAGGTTATTTTTCCGGCAAAATGCATCGTATTTCTTCAGTGCTGAGCGTTAATATAACTGATTTCTTCATAGTAAGCTAACTCAGCTTATAGCAACCACTTCCTTAATTCTATAATACACTCAAAAGGATTTCCTATGGATGGACACATATTAGAGGTGCTTTGATGGCTGAGCAAACATTCTTTTCACTGGACATAATGTATTTTAGATGATTGACTGTTCTTATGAGAGGCTTACACGTAAATTGTATTTGAGGTTTGTGAGAATTGAGTGAGACAACTAACATACCATTACTGAATACAGGATCAGGCAGATGTTACTTCACAACACGGAGCTATTATCCAACTGTTCTATTAGTTCATTTTTTAGATTTAAGCTGTACTTTTTATGTCTTAATTTAACTTTATGTCCTATCAATCAGTTCATCTTTCCATAAATGTTTTGAGTAATCTTTCAGCTAAACTTGCTATCCTGTGCTTACATCTACAGAAATAAATGGAATAAAACAAGATATATGAGCTCTTGGCATTGAGGGCATAATTCAGTTTGCATTAATTTTGATCAATATTAAAAATTGGAGTAAAGAAGTATAGTGATTCCAGTGAATAGTTACAGGCATCATTCTCAAAGTGAATTGGTGAGCCCATGTCTGATAACAATCTTAAAAAAATGAACACAGTCCAATTTTACAAAAATTTGAAACTTCAATGGTGATAGGGCAATACACATCTCCATCATAGGGTTCCCTTACTACACTCAAGCACATTGATATATAAGAACTTATCAAGCCTTTCGATTTAAAAAAAAATTTCAGGAAGAATTTTTAACCATCATAGATATTTCTTACAAATTCACAATAACTTCCCACCAAAGAAGGAAATGTTTTTTGCAAGCACAAACCATATCTTTCTAATATTTTAGCAACAAATTTTAGCAGTAACAGCTGTATATACCATTATCTTAACATGAACATCATCCACTTGAGAGTCCCATGAAACAAGCCTATGCAGCTACATTTATTAGAAAAAAATTAACGAAATTGCCCCTATTATCACCTTTGCATAATATAAACCTATAAATGACATATAGAGCAATGAATAACTTCACCAATCTACTAAATTTTTGAAACTACTGAACATCATTGTGACAATTTATCATCAACACTTGCATATTGTAACACCATTGATGACCTTTGAATGTTTACATCAAATTGAAGGATTGCTCCACCACTCAGTAGGAACAAATATCAGTCCAATGAGGCACCTTGTATTTCTTCCAACTTCCTTTACACATGACTATGATACAGATAGGAGCCCATCAAAGCAAGAGTTCTCAAAAGCACACATTTATCTAGCAAGTAGAGATAAAAGCATCAGCCATGGGAGGAGCACATATTTAACACTGAAAATGGATCACACATGATTGCTTGACCTCTGAACACATTTAGCATTCTTCACAAATCCGTTGAATGGACTAATTCATGGAAAACTAAATGCTAAGACTGAGATCACATGACAGCTGTCTCACACCTGCAGTATGAGCACCAGAGAAAGCCTCACCTTCGGACTGCGCAGCAGAGGCAGCAGCAGAGGAGCTGGCAGAAGTTGCTGCAGTGGCCGTGGCGCGGCTGCGAGCCTTGGCGCGACTACGAGACTTGCTCGCCTCACCGTCAGACTCGCGCTCTGCGTCCTCCTGCACTTCAGTCTCCTGAACAAAACAGAGCTTATTGTATCCATAGAATACAAATAGAAAGTATGTACTACTGGGTTGAAATGAGCCACATACTCATTTTGAACTTTTCATGCATGGGACATCTCATTAAACCACAGAACACCACATTACTTTGCCTACGTAAACTATATTTCAACTGTCTCAAAGTTTTGATAATTTTTAAAAAATAATTTATTTTTAACCATTTTTTATTGAGCATCTCAAACTCTCATCACTTCAAGTCCACATTTTTTCCTTAGATTGTAATCCTGAAATTATACCTTTCATAAAAGATTCTTTTACTGTTCAAATTTAAGATATGAATAACTTATCACAAACTAACAAACAAAGAAAATTCAATTTTAACCTCAATACAGTAAATAAAAACACAAATGCAACCAAACCAAGTCAAAGGTATTCACATGCAAAATATGAATAGTTATTGCCAACTTTTTTTGAGCCTGTATTTTTAAAATACAAAATTCATGAACAGCCATAATTCAAGTGCCCAATTTTAACTCTAGGATGAATGTTAGACATTCTTGTAATGATGTGAAGTACCTTAGCAAACCAATTTATAAAAAACGACCTGCTGAGTTATTGAAACTTGTAAACAAGCTATATGCGGGTGGAATTCAGTTCTACCCAACTCAGAAATATGCATTTGCAAGAGGCTGTTCCTGTTTGTGGCCCTCAATTACAACCAATTTGTGGTGCAGCAGCTTGCTTTACCTGCTTAGTTGTTTTCTGACAGTCTTCCACAACCTAATTTGGAATTTAAGGCTTAGTAGCTCAAATCAGCGATGTAAATCAGAAATATGACTTGCATCTGCAGCAAAAAATAATTGAATATTGATACTTTCAAATGAAGAACTATTAGTAAGAAAAATATATTTCATATTCCGCAATTATTAAATTTCCAACTCAAAATAACAAAATTACACTGATTTCCACAGAGCAAGTTTTTAGGTAAACAGGTGGTCCAATCTGTAAGCCTGAAAGTTTACAATGTTCGTTGATCAGCAAAGCCAAAATGCAACAAGATGATTATCAATAAACAAAGATGACCATGATTTGTCTAATAATTTAGAAAGCCTCATCAACTCTACCAAGTGTTGCAACCTTGTGCCACAGTCACCTGATGCACTCAAACTTGTAACTCCATCTCTTGAGCAGCTCAACCTTCAGGTTATGTAACTGTGATGGTTTGAATCTCATGTACAACTTATATCAAGTGCATCACATTATGCAGGTTCAATCTGAGCCCATTTTGTCAAATGCAAAATGCCAATCAAATTTGCATTTTTTTAGTATCCCAGTAATAACATAGCACAACAAGTTCATATTCATTGACAGAGATATAAAGTTGAAATTTCAGTCTAATCTTAGCTAGTTCTGTACTTCTTTTTCAAGTTTTTCTACACTTAGAACTTAAAACCAGCTCTGTAAGTAAGACAGAGCGTACACACTTCATGTAGTTTTGAATATGTCATGAGTGTGCTTATAAACTTTTTTTGTTTTTTTATGATTATATTCATAGCATACATCTTACATGATCCATTTTGATTCTACATTGCTGTTCTTTCATTTTTGTAGTTTTGTAGCTGTCACAGTTGAAAAATGTGGATAGG
>JACJUY010005342.1:0-10402 GCA_014220935.1 Platorchestia sp. MABIK | reverse complement strand
CACAACAAAGGCATTCCTAAGAGGGCACCATTTAGAATAGACTTGAGGAAATGTGGAATCTAAGCACAAAATGGATAGAAAGAGTAAGTTGAGAAAGTAGGTTATGAAACAAAATAAAAATTCAAGAAGTAGTAGTTGCTAAAAAACAGAACCGTGAACCAAAAAAGATGGTTCAAAACAAAAAACCTATTCCATTTCAACACAAGGAAAGTCTACTAAACCATTAGCTTGGGACCTCATACATTCCACCTAGGAGTGCTAATTCACTTAGATTCAATAGTTGTATCCCATAAGGGAGGGGGTGAGCGTAAAATGTGCTAACAGCAACAAATTAATGGGACAATATCTTCCAACAAGAGAAAACTTCTCCCCATTCAAATATGAAAACACAATTTTCATTTGAATAAACTTGATTAGATTCCATAGTTTGATGTTTGGGTTCTCCATGACAAATTGTAAGAAAGGTCTCCATTAGCCCTACAATGCCATGAATAAAAATAAATTGCCTTTAAAAAAACTAAATAGGGTAGAGAAGGAATGGATATTGTACCAAAACCATCAAGGAGGCACCCCAAACAGCACCCGTGGACAATTTCATTGGCAGAACTCCATTCAAGAAAGTCATTACTGGCAATTTAGTGAAGCTAGCACAGTATCATCTATTCAGAACTTCACAGAATTCAGATATGTCAACTCCTATACGTCAATTCTGATATGTCGACTCCCATATGTCAATTCAGATGTGATATGAACATGGCAATACAGTAGGAATATCAAGAGAAGGCATTAAAGAACCCTCTTTATAAAACAAAATATATCTAAAAAAAAAGCCTCCTATCAAGGTGTATTTCAAATGCTATTTGGATTTTCTAAGTAGAATTGTGGCATACCTTAAAGTTAGTAATGAAATGAATGCCAATTTCTCACCCATACATTTGTTTGACAAAATTTCTCTGATAATAAGTCACAAATGAGCAGCTTTACCCATTACTAAATTATACTCAATTCCTTCATTGAAGGTAACATGTGAGAAAATGTCAAAGTCAATTCCTGGCCTCAAGTGCTGAAAAATGTTCACAAGGTTTTGGGTTTCATCAACCCCTAGTCTATTTTCACACTGCTCCACAGAAGATCTAATCTTTAAAATATCAGTTTGACTTAGCTGGAGCTTGCTAGGCACAAAAACATGAAGAAACATTGAACATGAAGAAACCTTGTGGCAACACGTTTTAAAGTACATTTCTGTTTTTCCTTAAATTAGCTTTGACTTTTTTCTGGTTTATAGAAAGATATAAGGATATCACTCTGAGTATAACATCCAACTAACATTTTAACAATGTAAACAACTTTAGCCATTTTTCGGTAAAGTTATTTATACTTACTTTCCTTGTTTTCCATGAATTAGTTTTCCTATTTTTTCTTGTAACTGACTATTGAATAACTGAAGTAAATACACTGTAGTTGTAAACATGAATTGCTTTTAAATACTTCGATACTTCAATGAAATGCCTTTTCCATTAAATTTTACATTTTAATTCTCCATTTTCTAAGAAATTCAAACAATTTTACAATAAAAACCAGACCCATTCAGATCCTACATCTATAAAAAGCCTAAAGCTACGGTTTCCTAGAAAAGAGGTGCCGCCATTTTACGGCCGTATTTTGCCGTGATGCTGCGAACGTAATATAACGGCCGTTCAGAAGTGTAAAGTTAGCAGTTGTTATAATGCGTTGCGGTGAACATTTGGTTTCTCACACTGTCAGATTGGACGATCTAGACAATGCATGATTAATAAACTTGGAAGATGAAGAGTCATCGGGAGAAGATGGTTCAGAGGAAAGTGAGATATTTAAAAGTAGATCCACAGAGGGTGCATTGTCAAATAATGTTGTACCATATGTGATAGTTGGTGATGAAGCTTTCGCTCTGCACGAAAATCTTATGCAACCCCACCAAAAACAGCTATCTACACGATCCATCAAAAGCGTTATATATCCATCCAGTATCTTGAGCTCGAAAGGCAACTGAAAAGACTTTTAGAATTTTATGCAGTTATTTCATAAATTTCTCCTAACCTATTGCTACTGCCCCAGAAACTACAAACAAATTGATTATATGTGCCTGTATATTGTATAGCATTTTAAGGGAAGCACAAGTACTTGCCCCAGGTCAAAAATATCTTGATGATGCTCTTCCAGTACCCATTTTAAGGCACAATGTTTGTTCTGAAATGAATAGCACTGGCATTCGAGAAATATTTAAAAATTACTTTAACGGACCAGGTAATATTGAATGGCAACATAATTATCCAGCGCAACATTGATATAGGTAAGATATGGCCATATTTCTTTTTAAGTTGATCTCTGGTTTAGTTGGTATTTTTTTGATGGAACCTTTAAATGCAAATTCTATTGTAGGTATAAATTCTTGATTTAACGCACGTTTTTAATAAAAGTAGATATAAATATTATGATTTCCTGCAAATATTGTTCATACATCACTTTCTTTCTGTGCATAATAAAATACCCAATATATATTTTACGTTACTTGCCTACAATTTGCATGAACCTACCTGATCATTTTAAGAGCAGTCCCGATAATTCCAAGATTTCATTTCAGTTGAGTTTTTCTATAGTCTTTACTCTTTAAATTAAACAGAGCTTCATTTTTTCTAACAAAATCAAGTCACATTTCATCTTCTTTGCCGCTTCACATTGTAGTTTTCTTTTTTCAAACTTATAATCAGTGTTTCTACAATAAATCAAAGACACCGACACCGTAAAAAAACGTTCACCAACTAATGGCCGGACGCTAAGGCGGCCGGCATCCACCTGGCAACACCGCCATTTAGCGGCTACCGTTCTCTAGGAACCCAGTGGCGTCTGAATTAATAGACGTTTTTATGACGTCATCCGCTGCTACATTAAGGCCGTAAAGTAGCGGCACCGCTTTTCTAGGAAACCGTAGCTTAACTCAACCTTGCCACGTTGATTGCGATACGACCCACCGGTGGGGGGTACTCAAATTTTTTCTGCTGTAAAACGGCTCATCAACTGGTCGTTTTTAAAAGTTTGAACAATCTTTTCAAATGAATGGTATTTAATGGACCCAGCTAATGTTTGTTATTTATAAAATTTCTAACTTTTGAATTTAAATAAGAGTTGAATACTAAAATTCAGCTTAACCCATTGCAGTGAACATGTTAATGGGTTCAGCATTTCTAATATGTAAAAAGTTGAGTCTTTGCCAAGATTATTAGATTATTAGTTAGTTTAAGCCTCCCTATCCTCAACAAATGAGATCCAATGAGAGGAAGGAAGAAGGCACCATTTAGTTTGGAGTTAAGGAAACGTGGAATCTATGCAGAAAGGGCATAGAAACAGTAAGATGAGAAAGAAGTTCATGAAACAAGATCAAAGTTGAAGAGGAAAGAAATAGGTGTTGAAAAAACATGACAGCAGTGATCCGAAAAAAGTTGGTCCGTAACAAAACAAAAGCCTATGGTATTTTAACAAAAAGAAAGCCTACCTAAACTTTAGCTCGGGCCCTCAAATTGCCCCCCTGGGAGCGCTAATTCCTATAGATACAATAGTTGTATCCCCCTGAGGGGAGTCTTTGCCAAACCTGAATACGTTCATCACTACCAAAAGCAGATGAGGATCAAAAGTTATTAGGGTTCAGTTATGATATTCATCACACTTTATATTTTCCCTTATCTTGCTCCTTCTAATTTTCATCTGGCTTGGGCATTAGGAAATTTGAAAAGTAGAAAGCCTCTACATTGCCAAAATATTCAAATTTCCATTGATAGGCAGTCAAGATGTTAATTTTTTATAAAAAAAATACCAAATCTAACATGATAGAAAAAATGGAATTGGTCGAAACAACAGATCACAAAATTGCTGTGAGTTACCATTGTTAAAAAAAAACACCTGTAAAAGAAAAAGTCTACAAAACTTTACATAACTTCATACATGGTCACTAGTTACAACTTCACACACATTCCCATTCAAGATTTTGGACTATTCACTAAAGCATAAATGTAAGCTAATTCAGCTGCTTCATGTGAACACTGAATTTTCTTCAATACAATGGCAATTGGCACTGAATTACCTAGCTGCAATGTTAGGAAATATTTACCAACATGGCACAGGGAAGAATATGGGAACTTCACTATGCCCAGATACAATAGCAATTTAGAACTAAACGCAGCAGTTTAGGAAATTTTGATCAACTATTAATACCTCCAAGCCAATGATTTAATTTTGATCAATAATTATGATGAATTGTAACAGATTTTTTAATGGAACAAATCATATTAAGGACACCATTTGGCTAAAAATCCAAAATTTTTTGATTTTCATTTCTTTTGTCTATCTTTTAGAGAATTTTCTCAGGAATCCAATGATATTGTTTTGAGTTCATGTCCATTGGTTTATCTACTAAAGCCAAAAAAGGTTTGAAAATTATTAAAAAATAAGAGGAAATTTGAAGAAAAAATGACAGGCATAAAAACTTGCAGTTTTTGTCTTTGAAAGTAGATCTCCTCTCACAGTTTTGATGGTACAAGAATGGCAAATGTATCAATCAATAAGGCTTTAAGGGGGACAACCCAGGGATTTTTGGGCCCACTTGGCCATTTTTTCTTTGTTGAAAAAGGATCCTTATGTGGTAGGCTATTGTGCCCTAAAATTCTATGGGGCTATAAACACTAGAATCCCCCACCCCCAAGGGAAGTACACCCCCCCCAAGGGAAGCGCAAGGGGACCAGAAATCCTAAATTTTTGACACCATATAAAAAGAAAACAAAAAGGAAAATAAAAATCTGGCTCTTTTAGTGTGTTAGCAATGTTTCAAGGATTCCAAATCTGTCTTGGGTTTTATTGTAGCATGAAAACTCATTCACTTGTAATCATTTAAAATTTCAAACAAAATGACAAACAAGTATTTCCTATTTTCTGAAAAACTAAGGCCAAAAATGAAAAAATGAATGGAGCAAAATGTGTTTCTTTTTAAAAATTACATATCATGGCTTATTTCAGAAAAATCAGTTCACAACTAAAATATCTACCATTCTTCAAGACATGGAAAATGTATTTTTTATTTCATTTTTACATGTATAACATGCAATTCACAGTGTTGATATGAAATTATGCATGTATATTATTTGTAGATAATACAACATGAATACAGCATTCAAGTAAAAAATGTCCATTTTATTACACTTCACCACAGNCAGTTTTGATGGTACAAGAATGGCAAATGTATCAATCAATAAGGCTTTAAGGGGGACAACCCAGGGACTTTTGGGCCCACTTGGCCATTTTTTCTTTGTTGAAAAAGGATCCTTATGTGGTAGGCTATTGTGCCCTAAAATTCTATGGGGCTATAAACACTAGAACCCCCCACCCCCAAGGGAAGTACACCCACCCCCAAGGGAAGCGCAAGGGGACCAGAAATCCTGAATTTTTGACACCATATAAAAAGAAAACAAAAAGGAAAATAAAAATCTGGCTCTTTTAGTGTGTTAGCAATGTTTCAAGGATTCCAAATCTGTCTTGGGGTTTATTGTAGCATGAAAACTCATTCACTTGTAATCATTTAAAATTTCAAATAAAATGACAAACAAGTATTTCCTATTTTCTGAAAAACTAAAGCCAAAAATGAAAAAATGAATGGCGCAAAATGTGTTTCTTTTTAAAAATTACATATCATGGCTTATTTCAGAAAAATCAGTTCACAACTAAAATATCTACCATTCTTCAAGACATGAAAAATGCATTTTTTATATCATTTTTACATGTATAACATGCAATTCACAGTGTTGATATGAAATTATGCATGCATATTATTTGTAGATAATACAACATGAATACAGCATTCAAGTAAAAAATGTCCATTTTATTACACTTCACCACAGATGTATTTGTTTGCCTTTCAGGTAAAAACCTCATTTTCAACATAAGAAAGAATAATAGTCAGTGAGTTTTTTTATAAGCTAGAAAAAAGTTTTGGAATTCTTAGAACATTTCTAACAAACTTATGGGTCTTGATTTGTCAATTTGAGCATTTAATTTTGTGTGAGACAGGTAAAAGAAAAATTGGTATATTTTAGTTAGTGATCAAAAATTGCCTTTCAAAAGAAAACAAAAACAAGAATAGCAAAGAAAGATCTGTAACTTTGTTATAAATATTTCAACAATTTCAAAACTATCTTTGAATTTGTTTTAGCATAAAAACTCATCAACTTCTATTGCTTTCAAATTTCCCTACATATTAACTAAAAACTTACATTTACATTTTTTCAGAAAACCACGGCCTAAATCAAAAAAGTAACATGAGTAAATTATGTTTCTTTTCAACAAATGCATATAGAGGACAAATTTCGGACCAATTGGATCAGTTTAAAAATCGCTGGGTTGTCCCCCTTAAAAAAGCTAGAAATTGACAGAATTGGTTTTTTGAAATTGAAGTGGAGTTGAAAATTATAAAACATAAGATTACATTAGAGATTAGATTAGATTATAAGTTAGATGGAGCCTCCCCAACCCCTACAAAAAAGAGCGTATCAAAGAGATGAAGGAGGAAGGCACCATTTAGTATGGAGGTAAGAGATTGAGGAATCTATGCAGAAGGGGCATAGAAAAAGTAAGTAGAGAAAGAAGTTCACAAAATAAAATAAAAGTTGTAGAAGAAAGTCAGAGGTGCTGAAAAACAGGACAGTAATGAACCGAAGAAAGGTGGTCCGAAACATAACAAATGCAAAACTTTACTTCAACAAAAAGAAGGCCTACCTAATTCTCAGCTTGGGACCTTACATTTTCACCCTGGGAGTGCTAATTCCCATACATCCAATAGTTGTATCCCTCTGAAGGTAAAGACATGAGACAAAAAAAGTGAATTTTCATAAAAAAGATTTTCTAAAATTCAACCAATCAAAATCATAAAAAACAAACTCTGCCAATCTTTAGATAATATATTTAGCAGTCTAGAAAACATGTTGCCAAATTCTATAACTTTAAAATTGTAGTAGTAGACTTACTTTCCAAAATTCCCATTTTTCAGTTTTAAAAAAAATTAATTTTAATAAAATTCCCAAAAAATCCTACTCAAAAAAAATTGTTGCATTTTGCACATTTGGTGCAAATTTTAAAAAAATATGACAAAAACTGACAAACTTTGTTTCAGCCAAACGACCCTCTTAATGTCAAGCAGCTTTCCCTTTTACACTGAGAGAATGAATGGTACTTGTAAGTTATCTGTCACCAATTTAGGTGGAAAAGTGTTCTCAAGGGAAAAAGTGAGAATGGAATCCTTTGATGAATATAAAATTCATGTTCTGGACAGTATAAATGGATTTTTCAGGTGAGGAGGTANATAGGAGGCATTTTTTTTAGATACATTTTGTTTTATAAAGAGGGTTCTTTAATGCCTTCTTTTGATATTCCTACTGTATTGCCATGTTCATATCACATCTGAATTGACATATGGGAGTCGACATATCAGAATTGACGTATAGGAGTTGACATATCTGAATTCAGTGAAGTTCTGAATAGATGATACTGTGCTAGCTTCACTAAATTGCCAGTAATGACTTTCTTGAATGGAGTTCTGCCAATGAAATTGTCCAAGGGTGCTGTTTGGGGTGCCTCCTTGATGGTTTTGGTACAATATCCATTCCTTCTCTACCCTATTTAGTTTTTTTAAAGGCAATTTATTTTTATTCATAGCATTGTAGGGCTAATGGAGACCTTTCTTACAATTTGTCATGGAGAACCCAAACATCAAACTATGGAATCTAATCAAGTTTATTCAAATGAAAATTGTGTTTTCATATTTGAATGGGGGGAAGTTTTCTCTTGTTGGAAGATATTGTCCCATTAATTTGTTGCTGTTAGCACATTTGACACTCACCCCCTCCCTTATGGGATACAACTATTGAATCTAAGTGAATTAGCACTCCTAGGTGGAATGTATGAGGTCCCAAGCTAATGGTTAGACTTTCCTTGTGTTGAACCTATTCCAGTAGACTTTCCTTGTGTTGAAATGGAATAGGTTTTTTGTTTTGAACCATCTTTTTTGGTTCACGGTTCTGTTTTTTAGCAACCACTACTTCTTGAATTTTTATTTTGTTTCATAACCTACTTTCTCAACTTACTCTTTCTATCCATTTTGTGCTTAGATTCCACATTTCCTCAAGTCTATTCTAAATGGTGCCCTCTTAGGAATGCCTTTGTTGTGGTTAGTGAGGCTTCAACTAACATCTAATTTAAACACATTTGACTGCCCAGTACTCTACAAGACATTTCCTCAATTATGACATTACAAACCATTTCCCTCATGCACTTTCCATAATGGTGTCCTGCCCAAATGCACTAAATATCTATCTACTAGTTTCTGCCATGATATTGCATTTTTCTGTAGTAAAGGAGACATTATATGTTACTGTTTTACTTGCTATCCATTTAAATGGTTTGGAAAATTACTTCCAATAGTTTCTCATTGGAGGTCGGCTATAATTTTTAGTGCACTATGTTCTCAACCTATGAACATCCGAGTTACGAACATTCGTGATACAAACGCGAGCTGACGATGTTACACAGTGTTGGTTCTTGGACCGACCGCAATAACTGAATTTTCCATGAAGTGTACTACAGCACATTTACCGAATTTATTAAACACGTTTTTGAATTTAAATAACCCTCTCTGTACTGCTAATAACCCACTCAGTACAGTACAGCATTCAATTGATGACAGTGACTAACTACTCTTAAGCAATGACACTGGAATGATGATGATCATGATGAAACTGATGACTTTTACTGCCCAGCTAATGATTGTATCCTATATGAAAACTCGGCAAAATACTTTCAAATGCATATTTAGAAACCCGCGATAGTCAAACCGCGAAGTAGCAATGGAACACTATGTATATAAATTAAAGGTGAACAACATTTGTCATTATGTTTGTTAACTATCCTAATTATTTGAATCTTGAATATTACATCAGCCATGTCTTGTCTTTCTTTGTTTAGCTTATACATATATAAGGGTTTTACATACTCTTATGCTAATTATCGGGAGAAAATTACCATATAGTTAACAAACAATTCAGCTCCTGAACAGCTGTTCGGAACTAATTGTGTTCGTAAGTTGAGAACCAAGTGCACCAAGCTTCCATTGAGTACACTTTTGTGAGGTAAAAATTAAAATCTAGTAATGCAGAGCATTTGAAATTGTTAAGCATTAAACTGATTGGATATTTTTTTTGACATCCTGATTGACAGTTAGCCAAAGTATTTGGAAGAATGTTTTATGACTTTTACCATTCGGATCTGGTATTGATTAGCAAGAAAGAGTTATCTCATTTTACTTGGGATAACTAATTGGCTTAAATGTTTTAGAAATGATTTGAGTTTTAATATGTTAAAGTTGTAGCCATAAAAGTTCAAATGGTACTCCCATCATTTCAAGCACAGATTCTTCCTTAGGTCAAGTATTGAGTTGATATTCTGATGTCTTACATTGTCCAATATGTAAGAGAAAAAGTAATTCCTGATAGGAAATGGCTAGCAAGAAAATTATGTATGATCTAAAATGGTAGTAAATTTTTATAAATTTGCATTTAATTAAGCATTTCTAATTTATCAGGAGAGGAGGTAGATGAAGAGGAAGACGATGTGGAGGCACAGGGTGACAGTGGAGACGAGGAGCAAGATGAGGACTGGGGAGGAGCTGGAGCAGGAGGTGGAGGAGGTAGCTCCAAACGCAAAAGGAAGAAGAGTAAGAAGCGCAAGTCTTCTCGAAGTGACAGAGGAAGGAAGAAGAAGAAGAGGAAGCCTGGCAGTGAAAGTGTAAGTATTCTGAGGACCTGTTCAGATTGTGCTTATTTTGTGGGAATCTTATTATGTTATTTTCAACTTTGTGATGATTTTTTGCTCAATATGTATGATTTTGAAGATTTAACGTTTGAAGATATAACTTCAAAATGCTTACAAATGTTTTCAGCCTATCCACATTTTTCAACTGTGACAGCTACAAAACTACAAAAATGAAAGAACAGCAATGTAGAATCAAAATGGATCATGTGAGATGTATGCTATGAATATAATCATAAAAAAACAAAAAAAGTTTATAAGCACACTCATGACATATTCAAAACTACATGAAGTGTGTACGCTCTGTCTTACTTAAAGAGCTGGTTTTAATTTCTAAGTGTAGAAAAACTTGAAAAAGAAGTACAGAACTAGCTAAGATTAGACTGAAATTTCAACTTTATATCTCTGTCAATGAATATGAACTTGTTGTGCTATGTTATTACTGGGATACTAAAGAAATGCAAATTTGATTGGCATTTTGCATTTGACAAAATGGGCTCAGATTGAACCTGCATAATGTGAT
>JACJUY010005341.1:14804-45265 GCA_014220935.1 Platorchestia sp. MABIK | reverse complement strand
GGACGGAATAATTTTAGTTTGTTTACACATGTCAAATTTTGCAACAAAAAACTAACTACACTGATTTTATTAACACAAATCAATTTGTATTTCATGTACTAACAATGTGAAAAATATTTAGCATTGTTTAGTGCCCAGTTTGATCTCCCTCACAGCAATTAAGTCTTTAAGTAACGTGTCTTGACAGCAATAAGTAATGTGTCTTAACATGCCTCAAATCGAAGTGTTGTGCAAACGCTAGATTTTCTCAGAATGAAATACAGCATGGAGATGGCGGCAGATGAGTTCCAATTTTGTCGGGATTGACTAATATATATCGTCCTTCCCCTTGTTCAATAAACTTTCAGAAGAACCCATCTTTGGTTAATTTAATGTCCTCTAATAACTAGTTGTTAATAACACCTCAATGAAAAGTGTAAAATCATTATTACCTATGATCTGTTGAATACTAGCAACGACTTTTTCAAGCCTAATAATTTACACGAAGTTTCTTCACTTCTGTGACTGTTTCGCTACTTTTTCCGAATTTTCAGCAGTTGAACTGGCTTTCTTAGCCGAATAAAAAATTGCACTGCATGATGATTGTGTAAAGATTGCAAGAAAGTGACTTGAAGAAGAATTTGTACCTGAACATCTGGAGATGACTGTTCAATTTCTGAAAAGTTTATACTGTGGAGATTCTTTTAGGCTTCTGGAAAAATCCATTTTCATATTTTGTAGGGCATTAGTAATAACGTTAACAAATACAAGATCGTCTACCACTTTAAGTACGAGAATTGTGTTGTGAACGACGTATGGTAGAGTAATTAACCATGGATATTTGAACAAGACTTGGCCCCTTGTCGCAGATCTGAATCAATGAAAACACAATGTTTGCACGGAATGGCATTCAGCAGGAAATTCAACCGCTCATGAATCCCATTGATATTTTGAGTGATACTTCTAAAAATAATATACCCAACGAGCGAATTTCAATACGGGAACCCAAATTCTACCTAATTTATGATTGATTCAAACTTATGACGTTTTCGATCTGAGAAAATTCCGGGCGCAGGGCGCAAACAGGATCAGTGAACACTGGTATATCAGAAAACATTTAAGTCCTTTTAGTTGCTAAAGGTGACCAAACTAGTCAGTGAAGAAGGTTCCAGACTAGCGAGTGAAAAAAGTTCCAGAATTGTATGCTGGATCTTGTGCTTTTAATGGCACCTAATGTGCAGTACTGGCACCAGATGAGTTTTACTGGTTTCTCATTTCTGTAACCTTATGTGTTCTACTGGCAAGTGCTGCCTCATAAACGCAGCTGATGAGTTACGCTTGCAGCGCAAATTTTAAGTTATACTTACTGCATCTGAGGAGTGCTATTAGCTGATAGGCGATTTGTTGCACACATGATGTGTTAGATGAATGGGAGAATCGATCTTAAAATGAACATTTTTATGGCAAACGTTTTGGAGTATTAAAATTCCATCTGTAGTGCTGAAGCATAAAACTAAGAATAAAAATCTTAGAAAACATAGAAAAAGTCAATAAAATAAGTAAATAACGACCTAAAAAACTTAGATCCTTATCCCCATTCAAACACAAGTAGAACTGACACATAGCATCATTGACTTACACACCCATTCACAAGTGCGTGCAATCATACATTTAAACATGAAAACCACACGGACACAGACGCGCGTAAACACATTTATCCAGAAATTTGTCAGTAGGTTGAAGTAATTCTTTATTTATGTTAGGCTTATTGGTGGATATGAATAAAGATTCTAAAATAGCAAGATCTTGTTCATTATTTGTGGTGCACAAGGTAGAGAAATTATTAATTTTGAAAGGATGCTTGAATGGCTAAAAATGATCTCTATTTGCTGAATGAGAAGGTGAAGAAAGTATACGACCAGTTCCGTGAGAAATTCTAAATGTTGGCTGTGTCTAATAAATAGTTGGAGTTTGGTACTACCAACATAGGATGTGTTATACTGCACATCTGATGTATTATTTTTGTGCTATATCATTATTTGGTACTAACATTTAAGATGTGTTATACTGCACATCTGATGTGTTATATTTATGTTATATCATTATCTGGTGCTACTACAGAAGAAATGTAGTACTGCACATCTGAAGTGTTTTATTCATTCACCACGGGCGTGTTATTCTATCACCTGATGCGTTATTCATGCAGTAGATGTGCTGTACTCGCCCAAAGGCAATCTCTGGAATTGCTCTTCACGATAATTTGGGGCCTCCTACATTGGAGTCCGAGTGCTCCTTGAGATGCTGCACTTTATCTGCAGAATGTTTATCACAGAATGGGACAATGCTTCTCGGAGTCAAATTGCACCATGAAGATGAGCGCACTCACGCCGAGTTCTCGCCAGCCCCCCTTCATCGTGCTTGAAGCAGCATGTCGCACACGCTAAATTCATGATTGAAGTAATCGATGGATTGTTTTCAGTTTGAAAATTCCACGTCGCTTGCTAAGAAAATTCCATGTCGCTTGCTAAGCCATGTTACCCTTATCGGTAACATGAATCTTACAGTTGAGAGATATCCAGACTTTAACATATTAGTGATTAAAAACAGTTGCCATTACTAACCATTTGAATAGAATTACTTCATTCAATCTGAAGTTATATTTTGTAATTTTGAGCTATGGTACAATTAATTTTGGTGCGTTATTATTTTCATTTTTTTGGAGAGTATCTAAAACATGAATTAAACAAAATGAAGTCTCGGGCACAAAATTAAGTCTGACGTTACTCAGAATACTTATTAGTGAAACTAATTCAAAAAAAGAAACCGTTTAAGGACACCTATCAAAGAGTGTCCGGTGCTCATCCGTTCTTCATTTCTCTCGTCAGCAATACAAATCCTTTTGCTTTATTCTACATTTCATACACCTGAAATTTCTGTTCAAGAAGATCAGATCAAAGGAGAGTAGCGCTCCAAATTTATTTAAAACACAGTTTGTCTCGCGATCTTAATTTTATTTCAGTGAAATTTAGTAAATAAATTACTTGTTTTATAACGTTTTTAGACTTAGACAAATTAATTTTTTCCGAATTTTAACTGCTGCTAATATTAACCGAAATAGTTGCAGAAGACAATTCAAATACTGGTTACAGAAAACGGACTTATATATTGAAAATAAATAGCAAATGTTTACGTGTTCAAAATCATCAATGGCGGCTTACAATACTTCGATTGCCGTTTTATTTGGACTTTCGAGCTGCCTAGCAGTGTGATTACTTTATTGAGTAAAACTGATTTTTTTAGGAGGTTAAACTGAATGGTATTTCACCAGGGGATCACTGGCTCTTTAATTATTAGAGATCTAGATTTGTCTCAGTTGAAAATGGAATCTGCCGCTAAAATGGACAGAAAAATCAAAAATTTGCTGCGAGTGATAATAGAATCCTGTGGAGAGTTGGTTGCCTTCGAGAAAAAAGTCATTAGTCGAAACAAAGAATGTTGTGTCAGCTATTCGAATTTACAGAGCTGTACAATATCCGGTGGGCTAGGCTTAATGTATACCATTAATATGAATAGGGTTCTATTCCAGATTTGTGTGAATAAGTTAACATTTTCTTCAACATTTATGATCTTTGTAAAAAATGATCTTTGCCAGAACACCCAGCAATAATCTCAACCCCTGCATTAGTTTTTCTACCTCACAAAGCCCAATAATTTCCATGCATGTTATGCAAGCGTGAATGCTCTATACAATTAGGTTCGATATACCAAGCGTTACGCTGGTGAGAGATCAAGTAATGAAAGTTGAAGTGAGGAGTCCTTAATTGATGAATCTTTAACAATATGTTCAAGTTACAGGCGCTCAAAGGACAAGTGTAGAAATGATCTGAAAACGTGAGTGACTCGTGTTTAGAAATCTAGCTGGCGTGTGCTTGGTGAGCTTTTTTGAAAGAACGCTTACCCATTCTTGATCTAGTCCGTGTCCAATTGAGACTACGGGTAGACGATGCACATGTATTTGCTCGATAAAATTGATAACAGCGAATGAATTTTTTGCATTTCTCCTTGTACGAATATTTATAGCCTTAATTTTGAAAGACGACCGTTTCTTCCTGCCCTCAGAAAAAGCCAGTGCAGAAGGGAGTGGGCGGCTTCAGACCCGTCGTGGACTGGAGGAACATCACAGTGCGCAGGCGGACCGTTGAGGACTGTAAGGTCATCAAATTTATCGTGACCAGCGGCATCCTCATCATTATTATTGGGCTCATCATCACCATACTCGGCTACTTTGTCGTCAACAGTGAGTACTGCACGGTAACTTTAGCAACCAATATGAACACTGGGCTAATTCGACTGTTATCACCATGGTCGCTACAATCGTGCGATGACGGAGCCCAGCCCTGGCATATGGACAACACGTTGTACGCGATCAGGTTGTGGTCCGTCGAACTGTTGATGCAGAAATTTATTTTTCAGAAATTTTTTGTTTCGTTCTCTCTTTAAAAGCCTCTGTCCCCTCTACACACGCTCCGACTGGCTGCGGCCTTAGCTCAAAAAGTTGTGAGTTCTGCCTATGGGAATAAGTTCTGTTTCTCCTAACATAACTGAATGAAAACCAATTCCTCCTATTGTTAATGAGTGGATTAGCTCTAATTTATCTAACGGGGATTAGATTCTTGGACCTGCTGTACTGATTCTGAGTCTTATTCTACTACAGTGATAGTGATTCACGTTTTCACTGTCGTGACTGATATTCGTGTACCGCGTAAGGCTATTCAAATTTTTGTGTCTCTTAAAGTGAAAGCGACTTTTTTCTGCTTCAGTGATTCTGATTTTTTTTCTCGTATCGTTAGTGTAGTTTTTGTTTACGCTACCGTGATTGCGGTTCTTCTCTTTCCGACATTTTTTGCTTCCTTTTCTTGTTTTTTACACAGCGTTCGTTTCTTTGCGTTTCTCTTCCGGTAGTAGGGTTACTATTTTTCAATTATTGAATTAAATCGCAATACAGTAGCCGCGACCTAAGCGGTATTTGTTTGCATCTTCATTTATTCAGCTTTTCCGTTTTTAAAGTATAACAAGGTCTTCAGGTCAGTTCTGGTTCTGTTCCGGCCGACGTGTTAATTTTCCTTCATTCAAAATTAGCAATGCATAGCATTATTTTTGACTTATACTCAAAATGTACTTTGCAGTCAACAACATTCGATGGCGGTCTATCGGAACACACTGCACAGCCGATTAGCTCTGAGTCGTAGATTTTATTTCTCTTCCGCTTTTCCCTCGATTTTATACTCCTTGGATACAATAATAATGTCTGACGGTCATTTTTTCGACGTCTGTTGCGAATGCTTCTCAGCCTCGAGCTCTGGGAAGTTAGAACCATTGATCACCGGTCGACCCCTGGCTTCAGTCGCAACGGAATCCCCAACTTTGTGCGCGCATTCGTTTCCGAATTTATGATCACGTCCTCTTCATCGACGTTAGATGTGTGGTCAGAGGGGAAGTTAAAGGGTGTGATGTTGCGTTGGTATTCTCTATTCCTCCTATAAATTTATTGTCTTGAGTTCAGTATCGGGACTTAGAGAGTTCCTGTTCGCAATAACGCTGTAAATATTTACTGAGATCCTTATAGAGCTTATATATGAGGAAACCAGGAAAGCAAGCTATGCCTCACAAAATAAGGGTCGATATTTTCACAGCAGTTCGGGTACGGGTTTTGAAGGAATCTTCAAGATGATGGCTGGCTTATGACTTTCATGACTGCAATTATGGGGATGAAGGATCTCGGACGTGATGATAAACCTCAAGCTTCTTTTGCTGTACCTCGCATTTGTTGAATCATTTTTGCGGTCCGAAAACTAACCGTTGAATTTCTCAACGATATCCAAATGCATTAAATTTTTTTTTTTGCGCGAACGAAGCTCAGTGATTCGGCACGCAGTGTTATTTCGTAATTTTGAAAGTTCCATCACAATTTTTTGTTAAAGAAAGAGACTTTGCACATATTCTTCGATATCAATTTTTGCATCAGAAAAGTATATTTCTTTCACGTCGTACATCATTAAATTGAAACATTTGGCAGTAGTCAGTCTTTGTTTTGTTACTGAAATATTTTCGTGAGTTTGTTCTGCTGCTTCCCGGGAGAATAATTTCTTCACTTATAAAGGATGATATTCATGCTAATTTTATAGACTACACATGCAGTATTAATAGGTCTCCAAGTTATCACTCTCCATGCGTACAATAAAATTGGGTAAATAATATAATCAAAAGAAATCATCGAAAACTAATCAAGCTTGGAGCAATTCTGTCAGCCTAATATTCATAATACACGTGTATTATACATTGTTCTGGAAAAGGTGAGCAGTGATTTATCGGAAATTGATTCCTATCATATTGGAAGAATTCTTTATTTCTCTTTGTTCAGCCATGCTGAAAAATCGAATGGTTTCGAAAAGAATTTTCCATATCTGACGGGTTCTCCATAATACGCGCTAGGTAGTGGAACAGGTTTCAAAATGATGCGCCTGCTGCTAGAAAATACTCACAAATATAATTACTCCTATTCAAGTTCACATTATACTTGAATAACTCGTTTGGACAGGTAACATGTCGCAGCCTGTCCACATGATGCTCTCCCACTCCTACTGCGCTTTGCCGAGCCTCATTTGATGCCGAGACACGTTCACGTGATTAACATGTACGTTTGATACAGGGATGTGTACTCTAAAGTATCTTATTTACATAGAGATGGGTTCGCTCAAACAACAATTGTGATACGGACACTTAAATGACACGTTCATTTGTTTGAATACAGAAAAGTGTTTCGCTGCGAATCCTTGTGTGTCAGAATTTTTAAAATTAATTCTGAGTACATTTTTTAAAAATTTCTTAACCTTACGGAATTTTTCCTAATTAATCAAGCTTTAAAAGACGAAGAAAATTGTCTATCGTATTTACTGAAGCACTCACTCTATAAAATTCAGAAGCACTGTCTACTTATAAAAAACAACGTTACTATGTATGAACATCATACTATTGTTAGAATAATTGATGCAAACATTATTTTGGATGTCATACATGCTCAACAGTAGGTGTTCGTGCAAAAACCGAAATATGTGCTGCGTTCTTGCGGTGTACACACGACTTTCTTTCTCAGGATTTTACCCGTGAGTAGCGTGTGGTGATTTTATGAACTTGCGCGTGTGTGAATAGATCCAAGTGATTGCAATCAAATAAAGCTATGCTGTAATGGGAAATTGTTTTCATTTTTACGCTCTCCTGACTGGATGTTTTATAAAGTTCTGCATAATTTGTAAGAGCCTGTTCTCTAAATAATTTTCAAACATTATTCTCAATCTTTCGCCTCAAAATTTGTCCTCTTTTACGTTCGTTATGCGATCAGAAATGACGAGTTCAACGTCCGAGTTGCGTCGTGCCTCCGCTCCCATTCTAAACGCTTCACTTGCTCCTCTTCTTCATCAACTGCCCCGTACACCAATCAGACAAATTAAAATTCATCTTTACTTCTGGATGAAAATTACACTGCTATTGATGTCGTCCGTGAGATGAAAAATTGTCTTTTCACAAACGTCGCTGAAATGAAAGTGGCCGTTCTGAAGTGCAGCGCCTCAGTATGAGGAATATTTAGTAATTAGCATTTTATGGGTACACAATTCCTAAGGCGCTGTCACGATTTCTAGTTTGCAGATTTGAATGAGAATCTATCCCATCAAATATTCAAGCGTTCTTTTTCAATACAGCTATCGAACATATTTTCTATGAATTTACAGCTTTATATTTCACAGTCTCCAACAGTTTTCCTACAAGAATCATCAATATTTTCTAATTTAAAATCTAAATAACCAAGAATTGTTCTCTCATACCGGAAAACATGCCTACAAATGGTTTCTTTTATAGAGCAAATCCCACACTACCAAGTATCTTTCATAACACACTGATCAACATAGTGAACGAATCACAAGCACAAAATAGGATCTGATACGTATTGAGTTCGCTCGGCCAGTTGACCAAAAATATTTTCTGTATGTTCAATACTTTTTACTGAGGCCTAATGTTTTAAGGCACAGACTAATTATATTCTGCATGGCACACAGGTTTACTGATCTGAAGGAACAATAAACCATTCTTAAAATGTTACATAAATAACTCATGTGCTTTTGTAAGATATACTTCCTTGAATTATACCAAGTAAATAGAAATTGATTCAAGTGAGGAAATATAACGCAAGGTTATTGATTGGAAAGTATGCAGACTACTTCGTGTATTCCACAGCTAAAACTGAAGTGGTTACTTGTGACTTGCCTACAGAGCAGAAGACCGGAAAAGGGAGATTCGCAAGGTGTTGAATTCGTGAAGTGGTGAATTTTTGACCACACTTTGAGAGAGCCACTTGTACTGTGTTTGACGCTCTTAAGCAGCTGGAAAAACTGCTTATTTTCCTTGAATTGTTTTCAATGTTGCGGAATGATCGTTAAGGGGGAAATACTTAATTGAAGCTGACGTTTTTGTTGCAAGTTAGGATTCAGAGCCTGTGTGACTGCAGAAGTGCTTTTTCGCAAAACTCACCATGTTCCGGAACAATGTCATGTGTGAACATGGGCACTTTATAGCCTATTATCAGCCGAAACCTATTGGTTCCAGTGCAGATTGCTAAAATGGTTCTACTCATCAGTGAATGAATTCTCAATCAGAACTAAAGCCTCGGTTCCTACTGAAGTCTTTTTACTAAAAACATTTCATTTAGTCTTTCACCTCGATTTCTTTTAGCTTGTAACAAAAGTCTTTAAGCTTGATCAAGTCTTCAAACTGGATGATAAAATTTTTTGATTTTATTAGAAGTCCTTAAACCGTAAACAGAGGGTTTCGTTTTGAAACTAATGTTTTTCAGCTCAGAACCGAAAAAAACGTTTTTTTTCGATTGAAGACAAAGTCTTTTAGGTAAGAATGAATCTTTCTGCTCGTTATCGAAGTCTTTTTTCTCGTAATTGAAGTTTTTTGTGATTGTAACCGAAGTCATTTTATTCGTAACCGAAATCTTTTTGATCGTAACCGAAGTGTTTCTACTCGTAATCAAAGCTTTTTCGATCATAACCGAAGTACTTTTACTTGTAATCGAAGTTTTTTCGATCGTAACCGACGTCTTTTTACTCGCAATGGAAGTCTTATCGCTCGTAACCGAGGTTTCCACGTCTGTGTCCAGTAATCGAAGGCCTCCGCCGGATCTCGTTATGTCTGCCTGGAATTGGGAGCGTCTCTGAATGGCTGACAGACACTTTTGTTTCGAGAGCTCTTTAACAAAGGATCATCTGCTGAACTCGAGAATATATTTCTTATCCGACCAGATAGTCTGTAAGATGCAATGGGCTTCTCATGGCTCGGTCATTCATTTAAGACTTTTTGTACAGCTCGACCTCAGACCGCTGCGTGGATAGTGCTTGAAGGGGTAGCTTTTTTTGCGCGCTGAAACCTTTTGTCCGTGACATGACTCTGCCCTGATCCTCCCTCTCAACTCCTCTCAAGTGGTCCTTCTATTCCAACAATTCAAGTAACTTCACGTAGTTATCTTTCCTGATGACTAAATTTTCACTCGGGGACTCTAATAATATAAGAGTTTCTGTTACCCTTTTCTTTCAGATACCCACATTTTCATCATCTGTATTTACCTCTGTAAATTATAATTATGAAATGTGCATCCCATCGCAGTATTTGAGAAGCTTGAATTCTGATTAATCCCATTACATGCCTCATATTTTCATTTTTTATACCTATCAAATCGTGCTCAATTGACCACAATTTTGTTAAAAGAAATATTGAGTACTTCGTTCAATGGCTAAGTTCTGCTATCAAAGCTCTGACATAACGAAATGTTCATGGAGCACTGAACACGAGAAGATCAATTAGCAACGTTTTATGTCCGCTGGGTGGACTGGTGCAGCGATGGACAGAAAGTCCTGCTTCACCTCGCTTGTTGGAATGTGTTCCACGCACTTAGTTCGCCCGCCAGACCAAAAAGAGTATGAGAACAAAAGTTCCTAAAAAGTAAGAAATGAGTGCACTTATGTAAATTTATAGAGTATTTTTATTTTAGAATGAAATCTGTCCGGCCAATTAAACGAACAAATTTCTAGTTTAATTAAGAGTACCATCTGAGGCCAAATTGGGCCCCCGCGGCACCCCTGACTCGAATTTTTTTTTGTCGAAAAGGGATCCTTATGGTATAGGTTATTGTGCCATGAAATATTATGGCGCTACGGACACCAGAACCCCCCCCCCCCAGGGGGGGTCCAAAAGGGGGCCGAAATCATAAAAAAATGAGTGTTTCTTTTTTGTCGAAAAAGGATCCTTATGGTATGGGTTATTGTGCCATGAAATATTATGGCGCTAAGGACACCAGAACCCCCCCCAGGGGGGGTCCAAAAGGGGGCCGAAATCATAAAAAATTGAGTATGTTTCTTTTTTGTGTCGGAAAAGGATCCATTCAAATAGTAACTACTCATTGAATTTTGATGCTAGAACAAAACCAAAGACAGTTTTAGAATCCTGTGAACATTTCTAACAAAGTTATATGATTCAATTTTAACATTTTGAAAAAAATTTTGTGATGTGCGAAACTTTATAATAACATATCAAACAATTTTTTTTGTGTTTGGATCCATGTAAATTTTTTTTTGTCCCATTTGAATAAAACAATTGAATAACTTTGTTAGAAATGTTTCAAGGATTCTAAAACTGTCTTTGGTTTTGTTCTAGCATCAAAATTCAATGAGGAAATACGTCTTGAAATAGACATAAAAAGGTATAAAACAACTCATTTTTAGTAAGAAAAAAAAAGTAAGGCCTAAATCGAAAAAATGAATAGAGTAAAAAAGGTTTACTTCCAAAAATACATATACTGACCAATTTTCAAGCGAATCGGACGATAAAAGTTGAAAATCCCGGACCTTATAAATGAGGTACATGGTGAGTACTCAAATAAAATATATTTATATATGTTTTTATGCACGATGTTTCTATGTTACATTGAAATTTACAAGGAAAATATTGCACATTATTCGCACGTAAAAATAGATTAAAGAAACTCAATTCATGTACATAAATTATCAGTGATATTGCAATTCAATAGTTTATTTTGTTTTTGGGCTCTCTTGAATTATAATACATTTCTACCATTCAAATTGTATCAGCGCATTGAGTTTTGATGCTAGAACAAAACCAAAAACAGTTTTAGAATCCTTGAAACATTTCTAACAAAGTTATTCGACTCAATTTTTCAAATGAGACAAAACCAAAAAATTTATAAGGTCCAAACCCAAAAATAATTGTTTGAAATGTTATAAAGTTTGGCATATCACAAAAAAAAATTTTCTAAATGTAAAAATTGAATCGAATAACTTTGTTCGAAATGTTCCAAGGATTCTAAAACTGTCTTTGGTTTTGTTCTAACATCAAAATTCAATGCGTTGATACAATTTGAAATAAACATACAAATGTATCAAAAAACTCATTTAAAAAAAAATTAAAAAAAAGTGAGGCCTAAATCGGAAAAATGACATGAGTTAAAAAGGTTTACTTTCAAAAAATACACATACTGACCAATTTTCAAGCGAATCGGACGAAAAAAGGTCAAAATCCCAGATGGTACCCTAATTAAGTTCATGTTATATAAGCAGATTAGAGTTAAATGAATTTTTGAAGTCACGTTTGCAGCGATTGTTTACTCATGACGTGTGAATTATTGTCTAAACTACAACATGTGAGTGTTAAAACTACTGCGGAACAAATTGAAGTTATGTTCTGTGCAGTATTGCAGTATATTTTACTATAACCTTCAGCTGAACACAAACTAATGTAGGTTGAACAGCGTTCAGATTTGTACATGAGGATGTCTTTCATCAGTCTAGGCATGCTGCCCGGCGGCACCCACGTTAAAGTTGCTCCAATCTGTGTGCGTGCGCGAGTCTATGTACGTACATGGCTAGTCACCGTCACCAAGAACCACGCCCACTTCAACAGCTGCCACACGTCGCTGCATGACACAATTGTGGTACAAACATTTATTATGGTATAGCTTTGCCATAGAAGTATCATTTAATAATGGATTAAAATACTCTATGCTTCATTGTACACTTAAACGTCTCAGGCGTCTTAAACGACACATATTGTACGAGTTAGACCAAATAAGAGCACAGTTACTGCGATTCTACCGTGTCATAATGTACCGTTCGTTTAGGGTGAAGCAACTTTGACGTGGGTGCTGCCCGGCGGCACCCACGTCAAAGTTGCTCCACTCTGTGCGCGTGTGTTGCAGCGTCCGTGTGCGTATAGGTTGCGTTATGTGCACTGGTCCAGAGTTGATCTCATTGCCAGAAGTCGTCTTATCGTCTAACTAGAATGAGTTACCGGATGTCGCAAGCAGGTAGATTAAGCACTAGCTTACAAAAAATTACGCGTCGTGATTAAGAAATTGCAATGTAGAGAGCGAGCTTATGTGCAATATGGAAGGTGTTGAATTACCCGATGGTTTTAAATTCCTGCCTTTACCGGCTTACGGTTAAGATCAGGAAAATGCAATGTGCATTGAAATTGCGATTAAAAGCCGCACCGAGTTTCATGACTGGTTAAATGAATATGATTTTCTTGAATAAAAAATTTTATTTACCCAAATTTTCAGCCTGAAGATGATGGTAGTTTCTCATCGAAACGTTGCATTTTATAGATTGACAGCTGTATAGAATTTTAATGATTAACATTTTGCAGTAAGAAATGTTTAATGAATTCTTTTTACTTAAACACCGGACAAACTAAAAATGTTTCGTAAAGTTGAGAAGTTGAAAGAACGATCGTAACCAAATTCATAATAAATAATGAAAGCATGTATCACATAAACAAATAAATATTACTACATGCAATTGTCTTTCATTTATAATTTATTTTCATTACTTATGTAAGAAGTTTTGAAAATGACATTAAATATCGTCCAATTACTGCGTCCAAATATCGTCCAAACATAGTTGACACGTAATGACAAAAAATAACTGACTTGGTAGCATTAAATAGAGAGGCCATGAGCATTAATATTCATTTACGAACTATCTCATCGCCAAAGCAGCGGGAATAAAATCTGTATTGATGAAGCATCATACTTGCATGTCATGTATGACATGGGATGGGGACAATTTCCCGAGGGAAACTAAAAAGGTGAAACATTTGTGATGAAATCTATAGCATTCATTACTTCGTGTGTTAGCGTCAAGTTTTCTTTATCGTATCTTCAATGAAAGCATTGAGGTTCCTTTACCTTGCACCATGCAGCCAAAATATATTTAACGAGAGGGAAGTGACTAGTAAATATACTGGTGTGAGCACAATAATGTTTTGCACTAAAGTTTTGAAAGTAAATTAATCGAATTCATTTGGCGTCAATATACATAAAAGGCATCTTACAGAACGCTTCAGCACTTGAATACTTAAATTTGATTCATGTTATAAAGAACCTGTTAGAAAACGTTTATTCACTTGAAATTAAAAAGAATGTGTCAATTGTTCGAATGAACTACATATTTATAATATAAACTAAAGAGATTTGCATTGTAAACAATACATCTAGACATCCGAACGATGCATCATGACACGGTAGAATCGCAGTAACTGTGCTCTTATTTGGTCTAACTCATATAATATGAGTCGTTTAAGATGGCTGAGACGTTTGAGTGTACAATGAAACATAGAGTATTTTAATCCAATTTTAAATGATACTTCTATGGCAAAGCTATACCATAATTCATGTTTGTCCTACAATTATGTCACGCAGCGACGTGTTGCAGCTGTTGAAGTTTGCGTGGTTCTTGGTGACGGTGACTAGCCATGCACGTACACAGACTCGCACACGCACACAGAGTGGAGCAACTTTAACGTGGGTGCTGCCCGGCGTTGCAGAGGCGCTTGTCTCATGCGCTGCGCCTGCATTATCTTACGTCGCGAATGGTTGCCCCGCCCTCGTCGGGCGTCTACCAGGCGAGTAATGGGCTTCTTCCATTTGTTCGTGATTTTCGATATCGGGAAAGCATCTCAGCTTGCGAGTCGTCAGCGGTTTGGTGCTGCTGCTCCTGAATGATATGGATCGTTTTCTCAAGAAATGGTTTTCAATTTGCTGGACCTCCTTGTGAGATCGACTACAACGTGCACTGAGTTTGATGATGAAAGCTGCAATACACACAGCCGTTAGGGTGATAGAATGAAAATCGATATCAATGTCTGTGGTCAAATTCACATCCAACCTCTGCCTGAACCACTAACCGATACTGTACCTATGAGAACTCTCAATTGCAAACTTTAGAGATTGGATTTGATTTCAATTTCTTAAAATGAAAAAGTCATCTGGTGGCATGTGAGTCTATACATTATTTTCAACTATGAGTGAGCTCAGAATTTTGAATAGAGATTTACCGCAACCATGCTGTCTATTTACCATGCTCAGTTGAAATGCAAGCAATTGGATATTGTTCTAGATAACAATTTGATGGAAAGGAAAAATATTGAAGAAATTCGGGGCATGAGTAAGCCTGAGAACCACAATTACCGAGCGGCAGGTCAGAGCTCCTCACAGTCTTGCGGGTATTCCAGCATACAGCAGTAAATTCTACCGCAGCAGCAGATGCAGCGCACCATTAATGTTAACACTTGAACCGTCATGGGTTAACTAAAGTTCAATTTTCAACTCAAATTTAAAGCTGATTGTAGTAAGCAATTTTGAAAATAGTAAACACTAACTGGACTGTGTCAGTCTTCTTTAAGTCTTCATGAAAATTGAGTTTATGACGTGGTCAGTTAGTGGCGGTATGATGATTCCCTCCGTGTACCACCGGTGGCTCACATGGGGGTTAACATGTTAAGTAACCTCTTTCAAAGGAATACGATGGGTACCACCATCTTATTCCATCCCTAATTTGCAAAAATTTCACAAGTTTGAAATAACTGATATAAATTCTTAGTTTTTGTGTTTTAGCTCCTCAATTGTTGATCTACATCCCCAATGTATTTAATCCAGCTTAACAAAACAGTTAAAGGGAAATAAGTGCGATCGATTTTTAGATGCGTTCTGAACTTTCCCCTCCCTACAGCTCACAATATTTGCTCTTGAGGAGGATGCGAAGCTCTTACATCTGGTGAAGACTCGATGCCATAAAAACTGGGATTAGTGTTGCCAATCCCAGAGAACAGATTGCTATGTCCTGTTCAGAAGGCAGGCAATCAGCTAGCAGACCGTCTGCCCTGTTCACGGCTTTGTTAATTAAGTGCCGAGTTTTTGGGCGCGGCTGGTAATAAATTTGGACGGCAGAATATTCACCACTGAGCCAGTGGCAGCAATAAATGACCCTTCAATTCACAAGAGCGCCTTCGTGTCCGCAAGTGTTGAGCTTTGAGCGTTGTTCATTGCTAATGGTTCGCATCGAGCGTTTTAACGCAACTGTAAGAAATATTAGGCCTCTGAACACTGTTTGTAGAGTATTTCGGAATGAGAAACATTCTTCGATGTCGCTGTTTTAAAATGTTCTTGGAGTTGCCAGCTCTTCCTTTCAAAATATTAACTCAGAAAGGAATACTCACGAACGCATAGTTTAGACTAGAGTGATCTGTTTTATTGGATTATTCGTTAAATAAAGGTTTAATTCCTGAGGTGTTTGAGATTGACATTCCAATAGTAATTTTATGTCTTTTAGTCAGAGCATGCTAGGTTGAAAACTCCATTAATACTGAGTATATTTAAATCAAATTCATATATCGCGCTGTATTAACTCGTAGTATTGTAAGTGTTTTGGTGGCAGATTGTGAAAGCAAGTATTAATAATTGATTGATTATTTCACCATTGTAAAGCAAAAGAATGTATTATTCACTTCAATTCAATGTTTGCATTTTTGCGCAGTAAATACCAATGCTATCGTACAATCCATTGCGTTGCAGAAGAATCGGAAGTTACTACCGCTTATCCCACACAGAAACTGTTCAAATATTGTTTAAGTGCAGTCTAACATTTTAACTGAATACTAATTTCAGTGTCACACAGTCATCTTTCACAAGCTTGGGTCGTTAAGATATTCATTTTATGTTATTCTTTATCCGATATTTGAAGTGGGAAACGAAGGATACGAGCCAAAGAATGAACTATAAGCGAACGCTCTTATACCAAATGGTTACCAGAGCTCGCAGCATCCAATACATCACTCAGCAATCAACGAGCAAAATATAAGTCCACCACAGTTAATTTCCAGGGAAAATTCATTACATTTGCTTATAAGCCGCATTTTTTGTGGATAAAGCAATTTTACGCGTCGTTAAGTTCTGCAGCGCTCATTTCAAGCATTTCTGAAACTCGATCCATGAGACGCATCCACCAAATCTCCCGGAAATTCCGGTTCACTTTACAAACGTAAACATTTCAAAGGGTGTCTACATCGAAACAGTTTGTGTACTAACCCCGATTAAATTCTTCTATTTAACGCTGTGTTATACACACCGTGCCTGGATTTGAAGATAACTATTTGAGTACATGTGTATGTGTTCAATACAGTTCACTGTATACTTTCGTTCGAGCCCGCAACATTCTTTCGTATTAACACAACAGTTGACTCCAGTAACAACAGTTGACTTCGGTATTAACAGTTAATTCTCGTATCAACGGTTAGCTCTTGAACTAAGCGCTCTTATATTAGGCTTGTCACTCACATTAATAGTTGGCCGTTGGTTGAACAGTTGACCCTCCTAACCTCAGTTTGCTTTCGTATTAACAGTTAACACTCATTTGAACAGTTGATTTTTGTTTCAACAATAATTCATCACTTATAGTTGAATTTTCCTAGCTGATTAGCGATGAACATTTATAGCTGGCTAGGAATGGGTAATATTTCCCTCAGGTAAACCACGGCAAAACATTCACATGCGACCGTTGAGCTCTAACTTTATATTCTTTTAATGAAAGGTTGTAGATTTCTTGCTTGAGAAGGGAATTTGTCGCCCATTCATGCAAGACGCCAATGAAATCGAGAAGAATTAATTCCCAAATGTACAACACGCCTGGAGAAAAATAAGTACTTGTCAATCCGGTGGAGGAAAGTGTGGCCGTGATTGATCGACGCCAGTGGAAAAATTAGAACTGAAATTCGGGTTCGTTTGCTAGGGGAGTAAAAGAGTGGTGCACAATTTCAGTATTTTTGCTCAGCGAACCTCGCGATTGTAATCCCTGCCTGAGACAAATTAAACTTTTGAAATGATTGAGCAGAGTTGTTAAATTTCATGCGGGGTTACCACCCTATCATGTACGATTTTTTTATGATATTTTTGTAAAATACAATTTCCCCTCAGGAGTAACCTTTCAGAGTGCGTTACCGTCGGTCGTATGGATGTATACGTGTGTGTAAGAGACGATGAATTTCTAGGTTTTGCACACCAGCAGACATGAATTATGTTCTAGCTTGAAATAAATAAAAATTATCAAGGGGCTTATTTGTTGTGCTTTTAAGTGATGGCTGACAGGAGTAAGAGATGCTCTGAAAAGTCACAAGTAAGCTTCTCCTGCCTATTGTTTTATTTTAACTACTTTAGAACACACGTTTAGTGATCGTTAAAATTATGAGTAAACGTATTGAATAATTTGTTCTAAATATTTCAACAATTAAGTTGAATATGTTGTTTCATCGTTCGCGACTTTTGTTTATTACGATGAAAAGTAAGAATGTAGGTCAGCTGACAAAGAATTCATCTCCTAAACAACGTTGACTTTGATTCGTTATGGGAAATTTAATTATTCTTTACAGAAGTGCACCCACTGCATATGCATTAAATTAATTGAAATATATTAAGAAAAACAATAGATTTATACTGCAATGGCATCTAGATGATGTGTTGCCAAAATCTTTAGCCGTTTTGCCGTTTTCCAGTAACGGTTGAGTGTAGGCAAACGAGTCTAAGTTTCTAGGTCCCCTGCACTGAACTTGATCTGCCCTTCGCACTCTTCGCATTTAGATAATTGAAAAATTCATGTACAGTTAGAAAGTCCGAGTGTTTTTGAATTATTATTGCTCCTATAGAAAAGTATTTTCTGCGGAGATAATACCACGACAAAACTATCTTCTTTTCTGGCTCTGTAATCAATAATTTTAAATCTTAAATAGCTAATTTTCGTGATAGATGAAGTCTTCAATATAATTTAACAAATTCATCAAGGATATATTCTTTACACGCTTTAGTTGACCTAATTTTTCAGGACTTCAGATTTTTGTTTTCTAACTTCACACGTATCTTCTCATGATATTAAACAAGTGACTCTTCTCCGGCCGACATCAAACCAGTGACAATTTTTGTCTAAGAAAATGAATTTCAATTGAATATTTTGAAAAAAAAACTTACCGATATGGAGAGAAAACCACCGCTAAGGACCGTGAAAAACAAAAAATCATTAACTCAACGCTGATAGTAAAATAATTACTGACATAAGGACGGATTGGAAATAAATGCTAAAACCAACAAGAGAGTAATTGAAATTTCAAATATCTGTTGAAAACTCATGGCGAAGTAAACAAAACACTATTTAATAATTGTGATATGAGGAAACCACAATGGCTATGAAAAAAGACCTTTTCATAGCATTGAGGCAATTTTCCGAGAAATATGGCCGACTGGAAGAATTTTGGACAACACAATTCTTGGGGAAATTGAAAGCGTGAAGAAATCCAGAGCTGAACCTTCACCAACAAAAAAGGACAAATGTAATCAAATTTCTAGGGCCAAGAAATGCTTGAAAGTGGATTTCGAGGAAGTTTAACTTCAGGGCTACTTTTAAATGGAGGTTAAATGTAGGGCTACTTTTAACGATCATGATGGTCGGTCAAGAGGAATGATTTTAGATTGACAATATATCTTCCAAGCTCTGACGCCAGCAAGGAGGAGGAGATGTGGAGTTCGGAGCCCTCATTGTGGAAGACAGATTAGTTCTACCGTTTAAAGTTCCGGCTCCAGTGAGAAATTATGAGCAACATCGTCGGTAACTTTAGTCGCCCCTCAAATAATTCCAAAATTAATGGTTGCCTTTCACCAAATGTTTTCTAAAAGGGAGATTTTCGCATGTATCAACCTCTGAAGCTGCCATTACATTACTGTGGTTTCATATATACCACGAGCGCCTGATAGGCCCCTTTTATGTGTGGGAACATGTGCGCCACGCACCTACGTATATTGAAGTCCCTTATGTGAGACGTGCGCCAAAGATCACGACTGCGTTGTGCTAGCTGAGGCGGACATGTCCCGCAGATAATGAGGCGAAAGGGCACCTCTATACACACACCTCATTGCGGGTACATAACCCAGGGGAGACAATACGGAAACTTTTCGCCCATTATGCCTTAGAGAATTTGCATGTGGAGAAGGAATAAAACTGATCCTAGTCAAAATGGGTTTGCTGAATCAGCATTTTACCTTCTGGACCGGTCCTAAACCAGGCATTTAAAGCACAATTGAATTCTAACGCATGATAATGCTCTTAGCTATGCTTCACGGCTCATGAAAGAAAGTTTAACCATGAAAAATATTGTTGGAGAACGACCAACTGATTGGACTCCGCACCGGACTTCAATTGCATCCTCCAAAGAGATTGCAGTGCAGAATCTTTGGAGTATCAACAAATCTGAAATATATCGCTCCAGCAATCAGTGCGCAAGCAAAGGAAATTCTAGAATAAAATCTCAAAAAATTGAAGGATCATGTACTGAGAGCTCGATTATCTCAAAAGTGATTGCCTCAATGGATGATCGTCTTGTGAGAGTTCATGAATGTAGAGGAGCATATGTTTTCGCATGGAGACTATTTTGTATTGTGAACTATTTTATTCATGTGCTTCTTTGTGCTTTAGATAGACTACTATATCAATGTTAGCTGTGGGCATTATTGTACGTCAACTTTTATTACACCATCTTAACACCATAAAACATTATTTTATGTTAAGAATTGGATTATTATTTTATTAAACCTTCATTTACAGGTGTAAATGGATTACACCTTGTTTTACATTTTATTGAATAGTGTAAGCCTCTCAAAAAATGTGTTCTAAAAAAGGAAAATGAAGAAGACGTCATTTTGTACGGATTTGAAATAACGGGGAATGTATGCATGAAGTGAATTCTCACACAATATAACCTGTGCATGGAAACAGTTCTTCCAAGAAAAGTTCCAATTTTTATCAGTTAAAATATACGCTTCCATCAGTATATATCAGACCCTCGAAGAAATATCAGACCCTCGAAATTAGTACTACGAAACAAAGTTAAGTACCACATATCTATAAAGCTAGTTCAAAAGCTGTTCAGGAGCTTAAACTTCGTAAAAATTAACAAATAGTTAACATTTTGACTAAATTTATTTTAGTTTTCAAATAAATATGTAGATAAAAAGTGAATAGTTTAAATTTAGGTTCATTCCAAATCAAGTGCTCCGGCTCTCAGACTCGGGAGACAGCCGATGGTGGAGACGAATCGGCAGACAGTCGACCACAGAACTCGTAAATACTGTATAGCCGTCTCTCAGGCAAGCAGGCGGCACGCGCTAAAGGAAGTTCCCAGCCATAAACAAGGGCAGATGAGCAAATCCACAGGCAGCCTGGACGGCTCAAACTCCCATAAGGTTGCCGAAACAGTCGGCAGAAAACTGACGGCAGTATTGACACCAAATCTGAAGATGTTTAATATTTACGGGAATTCTCAACAGTAACAGCCACAAGACTCGTAAATATACACGCCACTCAGGCAAGCAGGCGGGAGGCGCTAAAGGAAGTTCCCAGCTACATAGAAGGGCTGATGAGCAAATTCATAGGCTCTGCGTCGTGGTGGCTCATCAGTTGAACCGTTTTACAATGTAGTAGTACACTCTTGAGGTACCTTGTATGAAAAATAAGAACGAAAGTAAGTTCTTTGTCACTTCCCAAAACCTATCATTCGATAACTCAAGTTTCAATTTGCGTTTGCGTCCATGAGTGTAAACACTTTCTCTGGGAAGTTTGTTACAAAAATTATCAGTAATGAAACGAGTTCTTCGCGAAGGGCAGCTAGAGTATAGAAATTATAATTAGTTCCCTGTAGGCAATCCAAAAGATTTACTTTCTAGAATTCCAGTTCTACTTCTCAATCACCTCCCAACAACTTCACTGACATGGTATCCCAGCTGACAAGCAATTTGCGATCGCCAAGAGGGAAATAATACTGGCTGAGCCAAAAAATATTTAAGTAAGAGTCAGCTCGAAGTGTGTAAGACCAAGTTAGCTATTTAAGCTAACAAAGGCTAAGAGATCCTACTCTTTTAAATCCACAGACGGATTACTTCGTTTAAAATTTAAACAGTAAGAGAACAAATCTGGAACGGTTGACATCGCTAATTTTCAAGGGTGTCTTAAAACTACATGCATTCACTCATACGTTCTTTCAACGAAGTTTAGAAGTCAAGATAGTTCGACAAAAGAAATGAATGAACATTGTCACCCAGATCACTGTAGCAGACCGCCACCCAGCTTACCACGCCTTGGTAAGACCCACTTTAATTCCCACAGGTAACTCATTCCAAGAACAAATTCAAATTGCCCGTGAGGTTTTAAACTACTTGCATTTAGTGGGAGGTTTTCTGGAAATGTTTCCCACAGTTAAGTCTCAACTATTTCTTTCATTCCATCTAAACAACCGATTTCCACAACATCATCTTACGCAAATGCACACATTACACACTCGTATGCTATCACCAGGGCACCAGGATAACGTGAAATTAATTCATTCAAGATAATTTGCATTGACTAATGTTTAATTACGTTGATGTCTGAACAAACTAACCAGACTAAATTTTGACTGCATAAAAATGTGAAGAAATCCATTTAATGAATAATCTGAGTTGAAAATACATATTCTTTGAGCTTTGAAATCTTGGAGTAATGAAGTAGCTGCCTGAATACGAATCTAAAATCCCTCATTAATTCCTTTCTGGGTGTGTGACTGAAGTGTTTATGGATCAAATTAACTTTGTAAAAGAATGTTTGTTAAAATATGATTGCTCTTATTGACTCTTTTTCACTACACATCATAAATGTTTCCCAGTATCTTCGAGGCATACAAAACCTGTTTAAACGAACTTCAAATTTTATAGATAAAATCTAGTCTAGTAAGTATACACATAACTGAGACTAACCTTTATCCGTTTGAGTGGAGGGCCGCAGAAAACGACGTATGTATAAGGCGAGGAGCGACTGTGGACATTTTTTATGCATACAAAAACGATCAAGGAAATTATTTGGCTGTGCATTCAAAATTCAAAAGATCTGCATCTCAAACGCTATATTTATGCGAAATTCAGTGACAGCGGATTGCTTGAGTGAGATCTACGGCTGTGTTTAGTCTTCAGCTCGTGTTGTCGGTGACGAGAGAAATGTAGACATGAGGGCGAGCCATAGAACAAATTTAGCACGAATATAGAATTCAAAGTCTGTCAGATGATATTTTGATGTATTTTATATACATTGCTCGAGCACGGTCTTCTTTTCTCGACATGTAGCTGCGACACAAAATTCGACCAAAGTCCTATCGGGTTTTGCTACGTAGGTCACAAGAATTTCTAGTTTACATTGGGTGTAAAATGACTAAGTAACCTGGTTTTTAACTTACAACACACGAGCTCACGCTACGTCCATTCATTGAACCTCTATCTTTGCCTTCTTTGAATATCAGAAGTATAGGTCCCCTTGCAGTAGGAATTGGTCACTTCCTTACGTAACTGTTTAGAAAGTCCTAATTTCGCCTTTTATTCTGAAGTCTTGAAAAATCGGAAAAACGTCATAAATTGCCGAGTTCAGGAGCAATATTTGGACCCATAAATTTTCAAATGCTCGTTTCCAACTCCGTGCTTTTTTTAGACCCGGTTCCAGTAGATTTGAAATGAAAACGACTTTAAGATCAACCTTTCACGTCGGACTCTCCAATCTCCCTCTTATTGATTCAGAGGTCTCTTCCAAATTTGCCTACTGTAAAACCACTGTGTTTATGATTCACTTCTTTATAAATGTCAGCTATTGGTTTGCAAGGTTTGACTTGTTTTATCTTTCTTAATTTCTTTTCCTTCGATTCAAATGATGTTATTATCTGTTTTTTCGATTTTGATTTCATATCAGGAGAGCTTCAGTTCCTGAAATCCAATATTCTACTTTCTGCAAACCCATTTCCAGTTCTACGAAAGACTTTTTTAATTGTAACATCCAGAATGGGCTCCCATGGGGCATGTTTAATTCACTTGATCGCATTGCTCTCCCACTAGAGTTTCCTTTCCCGCAATAGTGCACTGAGCGAGCTGCTGTGCAGATCTCTTCGTTGGACTTCTTCTGTTATTTTATCTCTCTCGGGCGGGATTTATTGACCTCTTTATTTCTTATCAGAGACCGAGCTTATTCTCTGAGGTCATCGACAGAAGAAATCCAGAGAAACACAGCGTTTGATCAGGAATCCAACCAATCGACCGGAAGTGATTTTGAGGAAGTTTCGAAAACCTAGGGTGTGCTTGTTCGAAAGAAGTTGGGGAAACTTTAGATCGTGGTATTTTGCTTTGATGAAGAGGTAAGCATTCAGATTTTACAGAAATGGATAGTTCTTTCTTGGTTAATTTCACTTTACGATCAAGTTCCTAGGAGTTTACTTTAGGAAATAATAGAAAGATCGATTAAATATTGATAGTCTTAGAAGAAACAATTTAAACGGCACTAGGGGCAATTTTCGTTCAAATTCTCGTTACATTTTACACAAATTTGCCTTCATGTTCCTGGAAAATAAGATTTTGTGCTTACGGATTAAATATGTTGTGAATGTCGAAACAATTGATTTCCCTTGGAGTAAGTGTATACTATTTACGACGCATTTATTTAGACACAATGCAAATCTTAAATACAAATTTTTTTCCATTCAGAATCAACAATTTATTGAGATTTTCTTATGGCTCTGATAATTTGAGATTTTTAGACGGAAACGCATCTTTCATCTGAGGATGTGTTGCTTCCACGCGTAAAAATGCATGTTTCCAACACGTAATTATGTGCCCTACAGCATAGAAATACACGTTTTTCGCACGAGGATAAGTGTT
Organism: Platorchestia sp. MABIK; assembly: GCA_014220935.1. Lineage (NCBI taxonomy): Eukaryota > Metazoa > Arthropoda > Malacostraca > Amphipoda > Talitridae > Platorchestia > Platorchestia sp. MABIK. Next base: position 21,120 of record JACJUY010005341.1, on the reverse strand, counting down.
TCACGCGTATAAACTTACTCCCACGTGGAAATGAACGCATAAACACATGTCTCATATGAGTACATATTTACCCATGGAACTCACCGCAACGCATGACTGCTAAATATGACGTGTGTCATGGATCAGAAACACAGCGCGTGTTTCTACGACTGGCTCCACGTGTTTCTTTTTCGGACACATTTTTATTAATCACGGCCAAGTATTCTGTACACGTACCCAAAATTATTGATAAGTCTAAATAACGCTTAATACCTTAAAAATTTTATGAATTACTATCACATGTCTTCAACACATCATCAATTGTTCATTATCTCGTTCATGTATATTTTTTCATACGGTTATCGGTTATACGGTTATCTTTCTGTCCTATTTTACATCTAACTTATGTCAACGAATTTCGTACGGAAGTCACAACTAAAAAAAGGTGAAGTGCTTATCCAGTATAATTACTCCTGGAGTTGCTTCCTTTACTCAATGTTGTTATCCCCATAAAAAAACTTGAAAAATTCTACCGCTAAAAGCATCCAATCGTAGAAATCGCCTTAACGTTTTTCTATGTTATCAAAATCACAAACACTTGACACAACTGTCATTACTGCTATTGAGGGACTCTCCTAGTCATTCCCGAACTTTGTTTTAGCACAACTTCACTTAAATAAAACTTGTTGAAGCAGACTTGTTAACTTAAACCTAATATAGTTTAATACAGCCACCATGAGTTTTGAATGATAAAAGCTTAATCCCAGCCTCCAACATTGCGTGTTATTTTAAGAACGCTGTTTGTCTTTCCGCTCCGCTGGGGAGCAGTGTTCCGTTACGAGCAAAGCTGCATAACAACCAACGTCAGCATCTCTCACGTACGCGGTAGTATGGCTTTTAAGAGTGATGTCATCTATGTCTGCTTGGAATTTAGCGCCATTCGGAGTTGATGTAAAAAATATAAAATGACAGAACTCGGCTTGCTTCCACAGTTGTTTTCTGTTTGTCAAACGAGCGCATTAACAGTCCCGCTCGTTTTTTGGTATAATTATTATTTCTTAAGCTCATTGTATATATATATATTTTATGAAAGTTTTTACCCTTTTCTGGCTTTTTCTTGGATTAGTCGTGAGCTTTGAACAAGGAAGGAAAACACTGATTTATTATGTAAGGAAAATGAATGAAAACTTTCTCCCCCTGAAAAGCTACAGTGAGCTGGTAAGAAATTTTCCGCGAAGTTACTTGAGTGAATCATTGTTGTATGAACCCAAACCAAATAACTGTATCAGATTTAACTATGTTAAATCTTTCTTAAGTTACGGTGATTTCTTAGTTTTCAAAAATTTCAGCTGACGAAGTTAAGAAATGATAATAACCTTGTTAAACTTGTAAAAGGCAAAAGCGATTTATTACTGCGAAATTTTTAGGAAATAGTTGAACCATGGGATAAATCCCTGGATACAGATTACAAATTATTCGAATATTAAACAGACCATGTAGTTCCGTAAAAATTCGCGGGCCTGCAATTTGCTGGTACTCACCTTACATGGCCAAGTCCATTTCGGCTTCTGGCTGATACAAAAAACAGGCAACGCAATCTCCAAACAAAAAATGTATCCAAGCTTGTTATCAGTTTAAATTGAGCAATGCAAAGCGGAATGAATACTTTGTACGTATTATTTATCATCAAATTCTTCGAGTCCATTAGCGCTGATAGAAGCTCGAGTGTTCGCTTCCAATCAAGCATTTCGTTAATTGCCCAGGCCGTGAACTGTACCTGAACTTTACTCAGCTAATGACCACCTCTATCTGATGACTGGCCTCGTGTGGCCAAACAATTGAGTGGTCTTCGCTCTAGAGAGTCATAAATCGATGGGTTTCCATGAAGGTAGCATGCGTGAATTCTTAATTTTCTTTATCCGAGTTCTCTGCTGCAGGACTGCCTAAAATTTTCCTATGAACGGAGAGTACTGTGATTGTATCTATCCTCGTTACCTTTCATTCATTCTGACATTCGTTATTTCAGCATTATCGCGCACAGGTGTGCTTGCAGGCTTAACATTGTAATCACAGCGGGCTGCACTTCCTCATCAGGTTCCCTAGACAACCTTGTGACGCAGGCCTCGAACGTTACTAACGGTGTGCTGTGTTTCGATTTTTCTCGCTAACCTAGAACTTCTTTAGAAATTGTCAGACCGTTGAGGCATTCTGGTTGCAGGTACCGTATTAACATCAGGGCTTCGGGAGCAATCGAACCAAAAAGCACCCATTTATAAAAGTAGGATATATTCGTGCATAACAACATCTGCAAGGTGTGATGCGAAGTACTCCCTTCTCACAATAATTACACCAAAAGGGTGGCAGGCGCATCGCTCCTGTTGTTTCTCGCAGTATACTTTTGACTGAACAGGTCACTCTAGGGTTTAATTTTATGCTACTACGTAATGCTTATACTGCAGCTAAACGTTGCTCCTCACGTGTTTACAGGTAATTTTAATGAATGGAACTTCATTTAGACGATGAACATGGTTGATAATTTTCTTCACTTCTTAGGCAAAAAGTAACTTCTTGTGTTCCGAAAATTCGTTTTGAAAATTAATGTAACAACATACAAATGTGGTGATAGTTCGGAAGTTAAGATGTCCATTTGAGATATGTGTGCATCTACAACTGTGTATTCCTAATGAGCCGAAGGTTTCTTTTTTACGAAACCTAAAATAAAATGTACCAAATGCTATACACTGCCGTTGTTTTCACTAATTTCAAAGAAGAAAAGTGAGATGGAACTTTCAGACATTTTTCGTAACCGATTTACTGATTATATCGTTGTGAGACATTTAATAAACGTCAACCATTCGTCAACAATATTGTGGGGGTAAAGCGCTGAGCGCGGCACACAGAAGCCTATCTGATCCGCTTCCCGTCTCAGACGCCACCTGGTTAGCATCATCAACAATTCCTGTGATCTTCGCTTAGAAACTTGCTATTGACACACAATTTAGCTTGAAGAGACTCCTTTCAACCAGCACTGGTATCTCAAACAATGTTTGTCGGGGGAGTTCAATTCAAACAGGAGAATATGAAGGCATGTCAGAGATGTGCGTGCCAACCTACTCTGTACGGTATTTCATTTCACATTTTTGCGATAAGTTTAATTTGTGGACTCGAATGCGTAATCACCAAGCATAACTTATAGGTTATGAGATATGATCATTTCTGAAGAACACGGATCGCGCCAATTATACTTCACCTTGACAATTCTTGTGAGGAAATTTTTGTCATGTGAATCACAATATTGATTTTGAAGACATCTTGACCAAATAATTTGGAAATATCCACGTTGAAGTAGGCAGTTGGTTTCTTTAATTCAGTAGGTATGATCGAAATATTAAATAATTATCTTGAAAACGACTGGCTTTAATACAAGTTGAAAACTCCCCTTCCTTGAAGGTAGTCTTCAGATGGCTGGTTTACTTCAGTGAAATTTTTGCCCAAGATGCCACGCGTGTCAAAAGGATGGCGTTTGGACGTCTCGAGAAGCAGTCGATGCAATGTAGTCGATGCAATATGTAAATCTAAATGAAAAAGATACAATAAAAAATGCAAAAGATTTTTGGGAAAGGAATGTAATAAATATAAGATTTGCAGCCGGGAATAATTTAATACCAACAAATGCAAACGGACAAATGAGTATCGAGTTAGTAACACAGAAGTTCACGGACTCCGCGATTTTGTAGGTATCGCTTTGGTAGAGGACCACAAGGGAGCAGGTCCTCAACTCGAATCGCCATCTCACGTTGCCTGGTGAGATAAGGTTTTTGGGCGCACTAATAGCAACAGCTATAGGGCGCACTAATAGCAACTTTTATTGGGCGTACTAATAGCAACAGTTATAGGGCGCACTAATAGCAACAGCTATAGGGCGCACTAAAAGCAACAGTTATAGGGCCCACTAATAGCAACAGTTATAGGGCGCACTAATAGCGACAGTTATAGGGCGCACTGATAGCAACAGTTATAGGGCGCACTAATAGCAACAGTTATAGGGCGCACTGATAGCAACAGTTATAGGGAGCACTAATAGCCACAGTTATAGGGCGCATTTATAACAATAGTTTATTGGCTAGCTATGTATATAGTTAGATTTATAGGTTTGGCCCAGTCAAGCGTGGGTTTCGTTGTAGGTTTTAAATATAGCCGACTCTAGCATCACCAGCAAGCGAACGCCAAGTTAACCGGTAACTAACCTCTCTGGGCCATGACGCGGAGGAGCGGACGAAGACCCACGTGGCGAGGGAATGTCTCGAGAAGCGTCCAGCCGGCTCGCCAGAAGTGATCCCTCGTAAGGGTGATGGAACGCGGGACGGACGACAGGACGTGGACGGGACGACGTTTCTGGCACTTTGCGGTTTAGCTCGCCATGTCGAAGAAAATCTTCTGTATGTGCAGAGGATTACAATCGTTGCACCTCTAGAACGGTCGAGAGAGTATTAATTGATGTCAACGGTTTCAGGATTTGGAGTGTCCTGCCTGCTCTGCGAGCAATCGGCCTATAAGTACTGCGTGCAGGTTGAATTCAGTACGAGTGTGTTGTATTCAAAGTAGTTACCGAAAAGTAAGAATTAGCTACCGGTGATGCTGTTGAGACTCAAGGATTGTTTATTTTCCACAAAAAATATATGTTACGGTCGAGTCTCAAATAACGTCATAGCGAGAAACCACACAACATGAGATATGTTAAGTTAATACTTATGTTCATAATTGGATTAAAATAAGGAATTTTTCAATGGCGTTGACCTATTTTCATTACCCACTATTGCTAACACAATCATTGTTATTTCCAAAGTCATGAGACAGCTCGAAGGGAATATTTTGCCTCTGTCATTAAGAATGCAAGGAAATCATCTGATTTGCCGAGTAATCCACTCGAGAATACTCGAAGGTTCATTTCAAACCACTCGTTATTTGAGACAACACACTTGGTTCTCTAAAGTCAAATTTCCTGAGATGAAGAAAACCGTTTCGAAATACACGTACATTTCAAAACACTTGCAATTTCTGTTTAAGTATGAGTTTTGCGAAATTTCCTTTGAGTCCTCACAGTAAATTTAGCACAATACCTGCAGTGTTAATTTATAATTTGCTGTTCCATTTCGGTCTTTCACAATTAATTTTCTGTCGCACACTGCGTGATCAAAAGTCCCCTGGACCACGGCCTGCCAAGAGCTCGCTCTTCCATTTCTCTTCTCGACTGAATTCGACGTTAAGTTTTCCTCAAAAGTAAGTCCTTACCAAAGTTTGGTCAACTTCACTAACTTTACTTCTCCTTTTCGTCAAGTTTTCATCTCGAGTGTAATTAACAAACCCGACTTGGGGTAGAATTTCGATATGCTCTGAGCAGAGCGCCAAACTTTTTGTTTTTGTGATCAATCGGTCTGCCAGGAACTTCGGTTTAACGGATTACTGTTTTTTTGCAGGAGCTCAGAATATCTTCGTGGTGATTTGTGTGTTGCTTTCCTTTTGAATGTGAAAAATGAGCAGCGTGCGTGGAGTTATGACTAATGTCAAAATAACGGGCTGCACTTAACTCCTATTTTTGAGGAAGTCAACCCTTAGATAGAGGCACTCTAGTCGATCCTGTATATTTAAATAAAATATACTTTAGCGACTTTAATAATCGTGAGGTCGATTTTATAAAGAAATTTTTTAGTAGGTCAGACATGAGGGATGGATGGATAACTCATACTACATCAGTTGTTCATTTCATAAGTTTTGAAAATTTTATCATAAACGAAGTAAATAATTTTTTTGTTTAAAATTGAAAAAGGAACACTCTCCTTTTCTGACCGCAGCGGGCTGTGCCAAGAAAGAGAGAGAAATTTTGAAGTCTTGTTACATCAGTTATAAACCTTGCCAGTGTTTCACTTTAGTTGTCGATGCAATGGAGTAAAATTAGAGGTTGAGTAGACCTCTGCATGTGTGCTGCTATAATAACTTAATTGATGTACACGGTATTTGCAGGAGAAAATCTCATTGTTAATGCAGGATGCTTGAACAAAATGTAAAAAATATTTTCTCTAAATAAAAGTAACAGTAAGAAAAGATTAGCAAGCGTGTGACTACCTCATAGCTTTGGTAGACGTTCTAAGCCCCTACTGAACGAATAAGATCGAACTGAAATCACATCAAAATTTGTCAGGAACACCTCTCAATTGGTCCCGTTCCTCTGAAGAGAGTCGTCGGGACTGTGCCTGTGGTTATAGGGCCAGTTCCATGTTGCCTGTGGTTATAGGGCCAGTTCCATGTTGCCTGTGGTTATGGGGCCAGTTCCATGTTG
>JACJUY010005340.1:78935-94245 GCA_014220935.1 Platorchestia sp. MABIK | reverse complement strand
CTCTCTGACGTCACGACGGCCGTAAAACTCAAGATCATCTTCTAGCTCATCATCAAATCGTTGGTAGATGACATAGTCAGGATCGGTAACATCAATCCAAATGTTTAGCTCACACCGTTGGTCTCCGAAAGGGTATTTGCGAAGGTCAAACTGACATGGTATTTTGAATATGCCGCCGAGAGCGTGGACCAGTTCCAAAGACGAACCATTCAGGTAGCGACCTGAAAATAAAAAGTACATTTCATTTCCAATTTCTTATGTTAGGGTTTGAATTGATGCGATTACCTCTAATTTCAGTGTTGATATTAACCCTCAATCGCCTATATGTATGAATACAACAAGCGTTATGAGGAAGGAATGCATCTAGCCCAAATATATCGTCATTATGCCTCGAAAAGATACGATGTAGACTCGTAAGAGACATGTCCTCGTCAAACAAGAGTATCTGTAAAATCGTGTTTGGTTCCGATGTCACGTCTACAATACAGTTTTCCATCTGCTCTAAAACTTACTTCAAAGGATGGGAAAATAACTCTGAATTCAGGAATATTTAATTAAAATTTACCATAAGTAACCGGCTGCTCTCTATCTGCGCATCACTGACGCCATGTTAGAAGTTTAAAGCTAAGTCTTATGATTACTATCATGTCTAATCATGCTTCTCTCTCAACTGCTTCAAGATGTGTAGAATTCGTACTCAACAGTAGAATATGTTTTCTTTCATGTTTTTAATTTTCTTTCTAAATTGCGAAGAGAGAGAGAGAGAGTGAGAGAGAGGGATGAAGGTGAAAAGAAATGAGAGACGATAATCATGAAATGTTAATGACGAAACTAATTCTGTTCGAATAAGAGAGTGTCTTTGAAATTTGGCGTTGCGAATATCATTGGCAAGCATACCAAAGAATCACCTTATCAACCCTTGTTTAGGTTATTATTTAATGAATTATTTATATAAAATCAATCAAACAATTTCCTGCCACTAAAGAGGGTGGTGGCAACAAATTCGTTAAGTAATCCATAAGTTTCGACAGACAGAACGAACAAAATGAGGTCTAAAATTACCTTTGAAAATATGAATATTTTGCCAATATGATAGGACTTTTAACATCAGAATAAACTGAGTATTCGGCAAGCTTCAATGTATAACTCATGCTGCCCGGTACGCAACAGAGAAAACTTGAGATTCGTTAATACAAGAAAACGACATATTTCCATCTTAAACCTATCATTTTATTGTTTGCAGGAGTAGTTCAGAAAAAATTTGATTCACTAATATTTAATTGAATTTAGGCCTAAGGAATGCTAATACACGGTTGAGCAAATGTAGAGATAGATATTAATGCACACTTGAGTGAAAGAAGAATTAAGACAATTGAGAAAGTAAATTAGTAAGCAAGTACAGATCTCTTACCCATGTACGGATCATCGATTGATTCTTTCCGAGCGACGTACGGGAGCAGAGCAATCATGCAACCATCCGACGTTTTATCCGGCATAGAGACAAAATGGCCATGCGGGTCCCCGTCTGACGCCGTGTACGTCGGATGCCATATTTCCTTGCAGTCCAACACTTTGTAATCAATGGGATTCCATATCGTCAAGCGGAGATCCTTCCAGTGAACGACAAAAATAAGATAAACTTCAGCATAGAAATCCTTGGTCTGTACAGGAGCGATGGCGTAAACTTTGAAAAAATAATTTATTTTGAGGTGTTTATCTCCTTCGCTTGGGGGAGGCCCTACCAGGTTGCTGTACCCTGCATCTTTGACGATAAAGTCACACATTTCTTCGTCCGTCTCATCGTCACACTGATATATGCCGTCACACCGAGAGCTCCATGGCAAGCACTGCCCTGAGTTACAGCTGAAGGAGTTAGGATCACACGAAGAGAAAGCTAGAGTCAAANTTTCAACTTTCGGAACAAAACGTCGTGGGTTTGTTCTGGAACTGGCCACCAATGTGCCGTTTTGCTGGGGCTCCGATGTGTCAGGTAGGATATGAAAGGCGGCAACGTTCCGGGTGGTTTACTTGGAGCCGGAGCTTGCTTAGGCCCGATGCTATCGGCGGGAAGAGCTCGATCAAAATGCGATTACTCATACACAACAAGCGCTTTTATGTAGCTCGGTACACGAATACACGAAGGGCGGCACATTTAACTTGCAGTTCTTCGGTACATTTCCGAAAAATGTGGTTGTAAACGAGAAAAGGTGTATGTCATCCATGTCCGTACTACTATGGAAATTACTAGAGACACTATAACAAAATTGTCAAAAACCAAAAGCGAACGAGCAATGCATAATGATAAAAACGCAAAGTTTAAGAGCTCTAAGGTTCATTGTTTAAAAGTTACACCTTCTAAAGTCAGGTTAGCACGGAAAAGATTATAGATCAGTTCGTGGATTTATAGGTCATTCATCCGAAGAAGTCTAGAGAATATTAGCATGTTATGTATCAAAGACGCGTATGTTTAAGATAAATTCATGTATACCCGTGTGAAGATTGTAACGTTCGAACCATGTGCGAAAAATTACGAGTGCGAACTTAAATCCTGTCAACTCTGACGTTGTAGTAAAAATGGTCTGACGTCAAATAATGAGGGTGGGACTTGTCGATTGACGGCGATTGATATTTCCATTTTCATTCATTCCTGGTACTGAATTAACCGAATTAGATCATCTTAAATACGCATTAAGATACTCTACATTTGTTAACAGTCAAATTTACCGTAATTTCAAATTTTTTTCCGAATAAATAATTTTCAGTTGTCGGGTTTCCAACGCGGATCCAATTTCTTCACAGAATTGAAATTCAATAGAGATTTTATTGAAATAATGGGAAATTTATTGCAAAAAAGAAGTTATTGTTCATGAAGAATTAAAATATATACGTATGCTCTTGAGATATTCAAATTCCTCGCTAAACCCAATTTAGAATGACGAATGGAAATGACATTGAGAATGTTAAAAAAGCCAAAATGTTCCAATATTTTATTTGAATTTGAAACGTAAGCTTCTCGTCTCAAACGAAGTTCGCCAACGTGTGGTTATTTTTTTTGTGAGTAAATGTCAGTCAGAGAGTTTTCCTGTGTTTTGTTGGCTATGAGAAAAATTCGAACGACATGTGCGTTTCATAATTGGTCTCACGATTAATGCTGATTTACATTACGGATTAGTTCAGTTGCAATAAAGCTTCCACTCATTGTAAGAAGCGTCCTCTTTGCTATCTATTTAGTTAGTTGGTAGAGTAACAAAATGAAATATGATCACTAGAGAATAATGTATCAACGTCCTGCGTGCGTTCACACGAACGTGCAAATAATTTCCGGTGTGCACACACAATCTCCTTCCCTGTTGAGTGTGAAATAAGAATTTCACAGCAGTGCCATGAACAGAAGGTAGTTGAGCTAAGGAACACGTTAGAAGACAGGGCCAACAAGAACAAAGCGACTATGAAATCTAAAGATGTTTATCAAAATGCCAGAACCTGACGCTATGAAATTGAACATTTCTGCACCACAAATGGACCATGAAGTTTTCAAAAGCGTACTAATTTCTCCCTCTTGGAGAAGAGCTGTCATTATGGAGCTGTCCAAATTTGTACGTCAGGCAGCTCTCGTGTGTTGGTCTTGATTGTCATGAGTACAGAAAGATAATGAGAATAATGTTCGTGGGGATCGAGAAAACTTTGCTGAAGAGGTTAGTCATGGAGAATAATTGTTAATGAGGAGTCGAACTCATTTGCAAGGGATATGAAGTCGATGCTCATTTGTTGCTCGAAGCTCACTGTTTGCTGTGTAAAGTTCTCCTATCTCTCGCGAAACAATTCATCGCTTGTGTAATACAAATTGAATGTAGAACCGAATGCAGTGTAAGTGTGTGCAAGTCTCAATTACGCACTCTAGTTGTGATGTGTACTCTCACTTGTGTGTACTGTGTATACATTATAAATAACACTCTTGGTTTTTCTACATATTCATATGACGCACTTACAGTACACTAGTTTGCCTCTTCAACTGTTGCTTCAATTTAGATTTTAGCTGATATTGAGCATTACACTTGACACAAGAACTTAACCTCGTCTTCGTTGTTAAGAAAAAGTTAATGCTTCATTCACTGTTCTAGTATCATCGATGTGCAGGGGAAAATTCACGTATTTTACCTTGGAACACATGCACGACTGCTACCAGCAGTCAAGCAAATCTCCCACATTGTGGAAGTAATAATGGGTAAAAATAACACTCGTCAAACCTAATTGCCCTTGCTTTTTTAGGTTTATAAACTAAGATTGTTAACCAAACGTACGCCAAGTCAATAATGTAACTTGGAAGTTCATGAACGGAGAGCGTAAATGATCTTTTCTCGTCGCTTGAAAATGAAGTTTAAATATTTCCTCGAACACAAAGACCTGTTCGTGCAAAAAAGCAAGCATTCATCAATCTTCCGAGCCTGCATTACTCGGTTACATTTGTTAACTATATAATGTAAGGCTTACATGAATGACGTGCATCTATATATATGAGAAACAAGACTGGTGTGACATGTAACGTTTGCGGTTTGGCGTAATAGGAAATAAAGAACTATTTCTATTTCAAAACTGCAATTCATTTGAATTTCTCCTTTTAAAAATTTTTGTGGTATTGTGCCTGGAATATTGTTAGGACTGGGAAAATTTGAATTTTGGAAGCATTCACCCGTCGTTGGTTCCACTGCCAGCGTGAGAGCCTCAAAACGCACGTGTTGTTGGCCGTGGCGTGTGAGCGTAAGCTATGACTCATTTACTAGAATGTTTCATTAGTAATAGTAATAACGTGAGGTAACGCAGAAGTTAAACTACATTTCTTCCACCATGAAATGTGAATAAAACACACTGCAGGATTAAATTTTAATTTTATTGAACTGTACAGACAAAAATAGTAAAGGAACCAGTTGAAAATCTGTCATTTTTATTACCTCAAGAAAATAAGGGCAAAAATTCAATTACGAACATTTCTATAGTACAGCTGACAATTATATATCTTACAACCGGCACAGCGACTCACATTGTCGACACTTTACTCCTCGCCCACTGACTTTTTCTCCAAGCAACTGTCGGCAGATCCAACCTCAGATCTGTAGTGCCCAAAATCAGTTGACCATCTTCAGCCCTCTCCAATAGCACATCAACTTCAGGACTTCTGGCTCTCCACCACCTCTCCATCCGGTACTGCTTCGTATTCCGCTGTTCGTCGACTTAGTTACCCTTGTCTTGTGGAGGCACCACAGTCGACATGAGGGGAGGCTACTAAGCAACCTGTGAGCGCTTGTGCGCACCCCTCATCATCACCTCACCCCTGCAAGGAGACACTTCGCTTCGCCATCAGAGCAGTAAGTCGCAGTGTTTGTCGTATTGTCGTACGTAAGCATTAAAGATTGTTCGGCAGCTCATTGAAGTTTCCGTTCCCTCCTGTTGAATAATAGCGCCTAGGTTTATCAATTTATGTTAACCAGCTTATATCAGATCTGTGTGTTAGATTCGGGGTTCAGTTTTAGATCAGATCGGGGTGAGTTTCGGTGTTCGTTATAAGCAGATCAGATCGGTGCAAGTTAGTTTGTGAGTTTTTCTATCCATAGATCAGATCGGTGTAACTTGTAAGAGGGTTTGAAAGATTTACTATTGCAGATTCGCATAAGCTCATATTTCTTAGTTACTGATTTTTTTAACCTTTACCTAGGTGCATTAACGGAAGGCGCGGAGGTTTGCGCCTGGAGATGCGATGGCGGCTCCAATTCTTCGAGCCGTCTCCAACGCACGTGTCGCCTGGACGAGCACCATCGTTCCTGCCGATACAATTTATTTTTCATCAGACTATTATTTATTTCTCTTTCGGCAGTTTCAATTATTTGGGTCGTATTATTAAACTCTAATTTATTGTCCTGCGTTTCAAATTCCACACGCTCGCTTTTTTTCGTTAGAAAGAAATCGAAAAGAAAATCGAAAACTGGTACTATTGTAGTCACAAGCGCGAGTTAGTTTTAATGTTGCTCGTCTATGAGAGTCTTGACGACAGTATTGACTTGGCTTCTCGCAGTGAGTGTCCTGTAAGTGTTGCGTTAAATCGGAGAGTTCATTAAGTCTCCGAAATTAAACGAATTTAAACTGCAGAAGCTTCATTTTTATTAAAAAAAGGTATTTGAACGGAGCATTGTTTTACGTTCATATAATTTTAGCAAAAACTCTCAACTAATTATGAGAGCCTAATAATTCAATGATTTTCTTCGGGAAAGACATGCACCGTAACTTCTACGTTACTTCACGTTATTATTTGCAAAACATTCTAGGAAATGAGTAATAGCTTAAGCTCACACGCCACGGCCAACAACACGTGCGTTTTAAGACTTTGGTGCTGGCAGTGGAACCATGTTTCCAGAATTCATATTTTTGCCGCCAAAACAAAATTCCAGTGACATTACCGGAGAAACATTTTGGGAAGTATTCATTCATTTTAATTGCATGATTGAAGTAAAAATAGTACTTCGTTTCCTAACTACGCCAAACCGCAAGCGTTGCTAGTCGAACCTGTCTTGTTGGCTCACGTACACATCTGTTATATCTGTATCACTTACAAAATACAATCTAGAAGTGTGACGCAGTAACGCAGGCTTGTAAGAGAGAAAAAATTTATTTTTTCCACGAAAGGTATCTTTTTGTTCGAGGAAAGCTTTCAACTTCATTTTCAAGCGTTAATAAAAGACAATTTACGCTCTCCGTTCATGAACTTCCTAGTTACATTATTAAAATTTATTAAATTCGTTTATAAGTATAAAATACAAAGGCAATTAGGTTCGACGAACGTTATTTTTACCCATGATTACTTCAAAAACGTGAAAGATTTGTTTGACTACTGCTAGCAGACCTGTGCTCCGAAACGAAATACGTAAATTTGCCCTGCAAATCGATGATCCGCTAACAGTGAATGGAGCCGTAACTTCTCCTTAGAATTAAATGCGAGTTCATGTTCTTGTGTCAAGTGCTAGGTCTCGTTTCAGCTAAAATCTAAATGAAGCAACTGAGTTAAAAAGAGCCAAACAAGTGAACTATCGGTGCGTCATTTATGTCGAAAAGCTATGAGTATTAATTTTAATGTATACACAGTACACACAAGTGAGAGTACACATCACAACTAGAGTGCGTAATTGAGACTTGCACACACACTGCATTCAGTTCTACATTCATTTTGTATTACACAAGCGATGAATTGTTTCGCGAGAGATAGGAGAACTTTACACAGCAAACCGTGAGGTACGAGCAACAAATGAGCATCGACTTCATATCCCTTGCAAATGAGTTCGACTCCTCATTAACAATTATTCCCCATGACTAACCTCTTCAGCAAAGTTTTCTCGGTACCCACGACCATTATTCTCATTATCTTTCTGTATTCATGACAATCAAGACCAACCCACACGAGCTGCCTGACGTGCAAATTTGGACAGCTCTATAATGACAGCTCCTACAAGTGGGAGAAATTAGTGCGCTTTTGAAAACTTCATGGTCCATTTGTGGTGCAGAAATGTTCAATTTCATAGCGTCAGGTTCTGTAATTTTAATAAACATCTTTAGATTTCATCGTCGCTTTGTTCTTGTTAGCCCTGTCTTCTAACGTGTTCCTCAGCTCAACTACCTTCTGTTCACGGCACTGCTGTGAAATTCTTATTTGATACTCAACAGGGAAGGAGGTTGTGTGTGCACACCGGAAATTATTCGTACGTTCGTGTGAACGCACGCATAGCGTTGATCCGATATTCTTTTGCAGTCATTTTTCATTTGGTTATTCTAACAACTAATTAAATAGATAATAGGGAAGATGCTTCTTAAATTGCGTGGAAACGCTATTGAACTAATTTGCAATTTAAATCAACCTTTATTGGAAGACCAACTATGAAACGTTTAAATTTTTCACAGAGCAAACAAAACACATGAAAACTAACACTGACCATTTACTCATCAAAAAGATACCCCTACGATTGTACTCTTCGTTTGAGACGAGAAGTTAACGTTTCTAGTCCAAATAAAATATTGGTACAACACAGCCAATATTTTGGCTTTCTGACAATTCTCAAGGTCATATCCATTCGTCATTCTCAATTGCGTTGAACCGAGAAATTTCATTACCTCGAAAACATATAAATGAATTTAATATATTTTTTTGCAATAGTGTTCTTTTTTGCAATAAATCCACAGCATTTTTAGTGGAATCTTTATTAAAATGGGAATTTGATTCTGTGAAGAAATTGGATCCGCTTTGGAAACCCGACAACTGCGTGAAAACTGCTTATTCAGAAGCCAGCTCAAAATTACTACGAATTCGACTGTTAACAAACATAAAATATCTTAATGCGTATTCGAAATGCTCACATGTAAAAAAAAATCAATGTCAAGAATGAATGAAAACGAAAATCGCAATCGCCATCAATCGACCAGTTCCACCCTCATAACCTGACGTCTGGCCCGCTCTGTGACATCAGACTGTTTCACTGTGACGTCGGAGTTGAGAGGCTTCAAGTTCACTGCCGTGATTTTTTACATATTTATAAACCGTAGTTAAAAATTGACAAATTTCAGGCATGTATATTTGGATTTATCTTCAAAATACGCATCTTTTGATGTATAAAAACTAAACACTATCTAGACTTCTTCGGGAAAATGATCTATCAATCACCAAACTTATCTTAAATCGTTTTCCGCTTCGTTCAGCATGCAATCCTGACTTGAGAAGGTGTAACTTAAAACCATGAAACTTGGAGCTCTGAAATTTTGTCTCTTTTATCATCATGCATTTCTCGTTCACCTATGTTCTGCGACAATTTTGCTAGCGAGGCTCTAGCAATTTTATAGCAACGCGTTCGAGGATAACTTATTTTAGACCCAACAACGTAAGAAAAAACCAAAAAACAAGGGTACTGAAAAATCACCCATTAATAGCCCTCATAATTACCTTTGAAAAAATGTTTGACCACTTGACCATACTCAGGCATACACGAGTGCTGGGGCTTATGGTTAGCTTGAAAGGTCATTTAAATTATTTTTAAATAACTTTTCTACACGAACTAGAGACCTAGTTGGAAACAGTATATTTATATAACCATGTGTTGGTCTGCATACTAAAATAGCAAGTCTCTGAGTATCATGTATCTCTCATATTCTGGACTTTAAAATTGGCCTCTTTGATGCCCCAATCAGGGTGAGGGAACCGTTAATCAAGTTTTTGCATTCAGTAAAAATGTCTTAGAATTTTACGTTCTACCGGCTTGCAAAGTTTCAGCTCGTTAGCCCACCGGGGACTCCAAAAGGATCTGAGGACCCAGAAATCTCGATAAAGACCCTTTGATAATCGAGCCCTCATGAGTATTGATTTCGACGTTGCTTAATGCGCAACATTTAGGCCTGATTTGCTGCCGGCGGTTGGGTGCTTCGCACGAGTTCTTCGCTAGGAATGAAATATAAGATTGGACTCAAGCACAGCCTTGTACTGATGACCTCAACATGGGATGTGTAAACTAACCACCATGATAGTAATTTTCACCACGCCCAGCTTTGGTTCGTGCAGACATCGTTATGAAGCAATACTGTGTTTATATTATATTTTAGATCTATTCTCAGATTCGAGGTGCATGTGAACATTTTATTAGTAATATTTTCTCTTTTTCGTAGTTTTCCATGGGAGTGTAAATTTCCTCATTAGAAACACGTGCTTTGCATCACAAATACTAGGGCAGTCGTACATCTCTCCATAACACCAGTGTGCGAGGCTACACACGACGCTGTGTGGCCAGCATACGCAGAGATGCAGCAAGTCTGCAGGCCGCTGTCACTCCTNTAAAAACAGCTACGTTTTGTTGTAACTTGCCGCTCAATATATGTTGATAGTTTTTCATGTTGTCGTCGCAATAGTAAATAAGTATTAGCTTACTGATAAATTAGTTGATGAATTTCATTCTGTCACTTACATTCCAACGAACTTTTCACAATTTCACGTGTAGTTAATCATTTGAATTTCAGTAGCGTATGTTGTTTTTGGATCACCACGTAAGCCACACGCCGTTATTCCAGACAAGCCGCAGCTGCACGAGCAAAAGTCGAGTGCAAAATGGAGCCTCCTCCAGAGTGCTGCTGGTGAGTCCCCTCAAATTGTTGACCACATGACGCGCAGAGCTCGCTTTCAGGTGTTAAGTTTCCATTCTGTTATTTTCCTCGCCGCTGAAAGTTGAGTACTTGATACAACAAGTTGTACCACTACTCGCTAGGCTCGTCCCACGCTCGCTAGGATCTGCGTCTAAAATTTTATTGGGTGCTGTAATAATGTTAGATTTTAACTTTTCTTGCACTGCGATGGTATTGTGTATTTGAACTTAACAATGTAGTTGTCACAAACGAGTATTCTCTGCTTGACTGGAAATGAAAATGAAATAAAGCAATAAATAATGAAGTAGAGCAAACGTTAATATTAAGTTTTGGAGACAACCCAGTTCTTCTAGGAAAAGTTAGTCGAGTAAAGTTTTAATTTAGAATATATTTTGTGAGCACTAATATTTAACTTTTAACTTCAAATTTCTTCCCACCTATTTGCCTCAGCAGTCTGCGGGCCACGCTGTGCAGTGTGTGTGTGCGGCAGGGAGACATGCTCTTTCTGGATATAACCAAATTGTTCAACAATTATGGTCTACAAACTCTTCCTTGAAGAAACACTCGAGCGATAAAACTCATTATTGGTTATTAGGATTATATATGCCGTGAACAACAAATGAGAATATAACTAATATCAAAAAAATTATTGTTACTATTACAATATACTCACTTGTACATTATGATGATGATAAACATTACGCATGAAAGCATTACCCATGATGATGCATTACCCATGTAATGTAAACGGGCAAGGAAAGTATGGAATCACAACACCGCGGCTCCCTATGGTTTAGGGTTTAGAATTGGCAACATTTTCTAAAATATGAACATCAATTCTAAAGTATTGCAATAACTCTGTCAAAATAAAAGTCGCTTGTGATTGTGTAACTACTTTGTACAAGTTTCATTAGGTATGCTGGACTTACTTTTATACATCTTTGGGTGTGTTTTGTGACTCGATGCACGGGCAGTAAATACTTCAACAAAAATTCATCGCCCACATTTTACTCCCCTCAAAACTTTTACGCCAGCCATTGAGCCTACGAGAGACAGACACGCAACTCGAGTGTAGGCCTAAGCAGGGTTTGGTGACCGCAGACTACGTGACTCCTGGGTGCCAGCCCTGTTTTGTTCAAAGTACTTTACACACAGGATACCTGCTGGAACATGCTAAATATATTATAAAAGGGCTGTACTCACGAACTAGGGAATGCTCAATCGTAAATTTGAACTGTACCTTGACTTTCGTGCTGGAGACCAAACGACCACCTTTGTGATGGGGTGGCTTGTGGCGGAGGGATGTTGACCCCCTAATTCTGTAGCGTAAGGTGGGCAGTTAAGTTAGCATGGCGCACTGGAGTGTTCATCATCGTTCGTTTGCTGTGGAGACATTCTTCAGCGATAATGAGTGTTTTGCGGCCATGCGGCGCGTCTTCAGGACAAATTTCAACTTTGCATCTCATGTAACTCTCCCAAAAAACCGCTCGATTTCCAAGTGGGTTGAACATTTTCGTCCACAAAGTAATGTTGTCCCAAAAAACCTCTGCACGTGCTCCAACTGTTATGACACTCGAGAATGGGAATCGTGCGCGTCGAAGGAAGTCCACGACATTCAACAAGACGTCGTACCCAAGCACTTAAAATTTCGTGTTGGAGCCTTCAAACCATCATGAAAAAACATTTAAAGTTTCATCCCTATAAGGTTGTGCTCGTCCAGAAACTCCTTCCGACAGACGCTCTTCAACGTCTACGATTTAGTAAACACAAGTTGAATGTTTTTTCAATATGAATCTGCAATGATCATCACATGAGACAAAACACATTTCCATCTGGATGGCTATGTGAATAGATAAAATTGATGATATTAATTAACGGAAAACCAAAGAAAATTACACCAGCAACCTCTCTATTGTGAAAAGGTTACAGTGTAGTGTGCTTTGTCAAAGGTTGGGAAAATCGCACCGTATTTTTTTTAGATGAGCGTGGACAGGCAGGCGGTGACCGTGACTTCAAAGCAAAATGTTGCAATGCTTCAGGATTTTTTCTTTCCTACTTGGAGGAAATGAATGGGACATTTCGGATAGCTGGCTTATCGCGATGAAGCCACTGCTCATACCGCGAGAGTTTCAATGAATGTCGTCCGTGAAACATTTGCGTGACACCTGATATATGGTGACACGCCGCATATATGGTGACATGCCGTGGTCACCCTGATCCCCCGATCTCAGCCTCTGCGACTTCTTTTTATGGGGGTACTGGAATTCCAAAGTGTACCTTGGCAAACCACGCACTATTCCAGAATTAAATCAAACCATACGACTTGAAATTGAAGCGATTCCGATAACAATGTTAGATGATGTGATGAGAAACTTTAACTATTGTCTGCAAGAATGCATCGGTGTAGAAAGACGCCATTTATCAGGAATAATTTTTCATAATTAGTTGTAGTCTATATAATAATAAAGCTTCCCCTCGTTAGCTACAAATTGTCTTTTATTTAATTCAAAAATCTCTAAAATTCATTGTATGGCGTCCATTATAAATATAGTCATTCGGTCTCCGCTACCCTGTGTTCAAAATTTACGCTGAATTGTTCTTGTTTTGAGTGATCACTTGACTACTAAGTACCAAAAATTCCATTTCAAATCAGCAAATTATTTCAGAGCATCAAAACACTGGAAAAAATGCTTCATTTTCATTACTGAAAACTCTATGAATACCAGTTTTTCCTTTTAAGTTAAGATTCAGAAAATAATATCAGTACTTTATGAACTTCCAATTGACTTTAGCAATTTCCCATTGATAAAATATCCATTAATACCAGGATCGTCGCCCCGTGACTCGTATCAACGCCCGGCGGCGCTCCAGGCCACATCCCCGACCGTCACGCGCTGCTTCTCGCCAACCGCGATTGTGGCCGACAGACTGGAGCTGAACTCTGCCTCCTCGCTGGTCGCGTCCATGTTTCTGAAAGTCGCCGCCGACGGAAAGTGGATCGCAGACTTCGATGAGGACTTCTGGATGAGGAACCCCACCCAGCCTGGCACTCAGCAGCAGCCCAGGACTTTCTTCTCACTAAAGTTTAACGACTTCACCATTGAAGCGAGTGAGATAGCCTATCCAGCTTCTATCTTTCGTGCGACTCTAAGATGGAAGTTTACTCTTACTTTCCAAGTAGATGATGAGTTTATAGCGTAACCAGTGATGATATTTATTACTTTCATCTTGTGACTAGTATGAACACATATTGACAACTCCACCATAGTTTCTACGAAGAACCCGCAAATCTGATGTCATTTGGTTCAAGCAAATTTGAATTATTTGAGCACTCGAAGAGCTAAAACGACGGAAAGTGAGCTTTTATGTAATTTCTTCATTCAGGACTGACGCATACAAGCGAGTTGGAAGTGGAGCTGCCATCTGGCACTCACACACCTCTGACCTACTTCCCAGTGGACAAATGGTTGAAGCTTGTCCTCGAATTGGGCTTTGATGGAAAAGTGAGTTGGATTGGCTCAGCTGACTCGAAAAATTCAGGTTGTTGGATTGAGTCATTCTGCGTGCAATTTTTCACCATTTTTGTTAGTTAACTTCATTTCATTTGGCACTTACGGCTACATAGAACATTAAATGATAAAATACTCTCGGAATGCCTCATGGGTGACGTTGGTATTTGATATCTCACGTGCCACCCCAAGTTTAGCGCTACTGTAGTTCCAATATTTTTGTCAGTGACTCCAGCCACCAAGAGGGTTGGAATATTGTGGTATTATTTTTGCAATCCTTCTGTCATATTTATTTCATCGAAATCATAAATCATTTACAATAGCAGCTGTGTTCACTTTACTTTCGTTTCAGGAGAGATTTTTTATTTTATTTTTGATTGTTCTATGCAAAAAGAACTTTTTTCTCATTTTCGTTGTTCGCATTTTCGTTGCAATCGTGGTGCAGGAGTATTTTTGCTCTTTCTTGAGGAGAGAGTGAGTAAAATGCAAACTCAACGAGTGAATGACTTCCCTCTCTAACCCCTTTCAGATCGTTTTCTCCGTTTTCATACATCACCAGAGAAGCAGCACAACCACTGTGAAAAATCCAACAGTCGATGTGCTGGGATTACGTCTGTGTTTTCTCATCAGAAGGACAATACTTGACACTGTAGTCACAAAGATGTGTCATTTCGACATGCTTCAAGCATACGTATTATGCAAAATACAAATTAGGAGCGTAAATCTGTGACTCCCGAAGCCTAAATTTTCGCCCAAGTGCTATTTTTATTATCTATTTGAGCCATTTGAGTTTCAATGATTTTTTCTCAATTATCGAATGTTTGGCTATATATACTAGACGTCTGAAGGTTGATCAAGGTGGCTTCCGCAGCATATGCGTCGTTAAATATGTCAATCGTTTGAGCTATAGAATGCAGTATGACACATTTTTTGCAATGAAATAAATCACAATTTCAGATAAACGTGGAAATCGGAGGCGGTGCTCACGTGAACTCTTACCCCGCATTTGGAAAAAGTACAAGCTCGGCCGAGGAGCGACTTGATGAAGAACAGCAGGAGTCCCAAACCGAGTTACCATCACAGATGGATACAAGTGAATCAGTGGAGGGAGTCGCATCCAACAAATCTCGTGTCATCCAAGTGGACGTTTGTCACATTGATGCAACAACTGATGACAAACCTTGGCTCTACGTATCTCGTTTGGAAGTAGCCCTCGTCTCTGAATTTGACATCTTCATGAAATGTGAGGCGCAACTCAATGGAACGCACACTTTCTACAAACAAATTGGGAGTGACTCTGACACTCTCAGCACTCTGTGCAAGGACAGATTTTCCTTGATTGTTCTGCCATCTACTGTTTCTTACTTCGATCATGATGAACAGTGCAGAAAATTTCAAGGTACAGTGCTGTCAAATGATGACGTGCGAGTTTATGAAAAAGAACTTTCTAAAATTTCATCAGGAACAAGTTCTAAGACAGATGAAAATCTTTCCTGGGTTCAGAGTTTAAACGATACTTCAGAGAGTTTCAAATCTTGGTGTTCGGTACTGATGAAAAATGTTACTCTGAATATGCGTCCGTGTTATTCCTCCCTCCCGTCAAGCATTTGTAAAGTTCAAACCTCTTTACCGTTCCATCT